>NW_020769959.1:0-36986 GCF_900518735.1 Pseudonaja textilis
TCATTACATTCTAGGACAATTTCTTCAGCTATAGAGTGCATGTCAGAATCTGGGAATGGGGAGAAAGTGTCAGCCATGCTGTACAAATGGTAAATTGTGCCGGGGAGCAGAATAGGACAATAGAAAAAGCCAGCCTATTTCCCACCCGTTTCCTCATTGTGGAACCAGGCCTGGTGGCCAGGAAAGCAAGAACAACAATGATTGTTTTCCCTAATATGCAAGAAAGGGCTACAGAGAATATGATGCCAAAAGCAGCTTGTCGTATGAAACATTTTCCTTGGTCAGGTTGTCCAATGAAGAGCAAACTGCAAAGGAATGAGAGCAGAAGAACAATGAGAAGAATGTAGGTCAGGTTCATGTTGTTGGCTTTGACAATGGGAGTGTTCCGTTGATTAATGAAAATCCCCAGCACCAAAGCTGTGATGAAAGAAAGGAAGAGACTAACACTGGCCAAGGTGATTCCCAGTGGCTCTTGATAAGACAGGAAAGTTGCTGTTTTTAAAATACAAAGATTTTGAGCCTTGTTTGGATATTGGTCTCCTGAACATTGAAGCAGTCAACTGCATCTAGAAAAACAAAACAGGGTTAATTTCTAGAAAGGCTCAGGTAGCAGGACTGAGAGTTAATTATTGGTTTAATTTTCCCAATTAAGTAATACCTATTTATATTAAATATTCTGTTTTTGGTAACTGTTTTTTAAATACATGGAATAAAATAAAAAGAAAAATGTATGTAGAAACACCTATTTGGCCATCAACTTTGGAAGCATTGATGCACCCACATTTATTGAGACAAGGAAAAATCATCACCTATGAAGATATACTAAATGGAAAAGGGGAATTACAATCTAGACAAGATTTGAAGAATCAAGGAATTGATGTGGAATGGTGGGCCTATTTGCAACTCCAATTGAAATATTCAAAGGACAAGAAAGAGTGGGGAATTAGTAGAACTATGACAAAATTAGATGAAATTCTATTAGGAAACGAGGAGAAGATGATAAAAAAATCTATCCAGTGTTATTGGAATTTAAATTGGAAGAAGAAAAAGTAAAGGAAACAATGGTGGTACAGATGAAAATTTTTGGTTATAGCATTAATTTAGACAATTGGCAAATATTATGGAAAAGAAATTAAAAAATGACCTTAGCTATACTGTTTAAGGAAAATTTGTATAAATTATTGGCATATGCACAGAAATGGAAAAGTAAAGATATTTCAAATGAATTTGAAATGCTTAGGAAAATTGTGATATGCACAGAAATTGATAAACTAACAAAGGAATTAAAAATTAAGGAGTATTTGGATGGCTAGAGAAAAGGAAGATTCAAGAGAATAAGGAATAATTATATGTATATTTAATGTATATGGAATGAAATTGTGTATTATTATTATTGGACTTAGCCAAGTAATGACAAAGATCGATGTTACGAAGACTGTACCATATTCAACATTTTTAATGTATTTTTTTTGTTTATGTTTGTGTTTGTTGCTTTCTTTGTTTAATAAAGAAAAACCTTTTAAAAAGTGAAACCAGGATTTATTAAAACTCAAAAATTTCTGAACATTCTATCTGAAAGTGGGTTTTAGTTTTACACAATGAACTTGGGATGACATAATACTAGTGTTCCAATATTTGAGGGTTCCAACAAAGACAAGGGGTCAAACTATCTTCCAAAACACCAAAAGGCAAACTGCCCAAAGAGACAAACAAATGGATGCAAACTACCCAAGGAGACAAACAACCAAGAACTAAAGAGAAATATCATACTGATATGAGAGTAATCAACCAATGGAACTATGTGCCATCAGAAGTTGTGGGTGCTCCATCACTTGAGTCTTTCAAAAAGAGAACAGACAACAATTTATCTGAAATTGTATAGGGTCTTGTGCTTGAGCAGGGGAGTGGATTAGAAGACCTCTTTCCAACTTCATTATTCTATGTACTATGTTCAATAGATCAACACGTGATGAGTTCAAGTTGACTCATTCAACTTGTTCAACTAGTTCAAATGGTTGTTATTTGTTATTTATTTGCCAGTAAGAAATATCAGTGGGAATCCATTTCTATTAGCTTAAGAATGAAGGAACTAACCAGCAAGAAACCAGGAGAAATAATTTGTGCTGCAATCAATACCACTAATTAACTCAGTCCAGGCATCTTCTTAGAGAAAGATATCTGGTTTTAGACATACAGCAAAAAAGAGAAAGTCTTTACATGATCTCATCAACCAGTTCTTCAGATGGATGCCTTGTGAAATCCACTCGATCAGATATCATGTAGAACTGAGAGAGTATTCCAGCTATTGTGAAATCTCCTGGCAGAAAATATTTGTGCTTTATAAATTGAGGTTTCCTTATAGCACATGTTTTAGTATGAGGAATAAAGCATGAAACCCCTGGCAATAGGATTGCCATTACTGCCATGAAAAATGCCATCTTTTTCAAGAAGACTTTCATCACCAGATACAAACCAGTTCCATCTGCAACAATGAAACATTAAAAAAAGAAGAAGCTCTCATTATTTAGAATAATCTGCATATATATTCTTTCTCAGATTGTGACATTTCTAGCCCCCTGGTTCCACATATAATAGCATCTTTCAGTCTTCACTGTTTTGGGGGGGTTGTCTCTTGGACATCTCTAAGGATTTGAGAAGAAGTTGCATGACCAAGACTCTGCTGCTAATTATAAGATAAATCGAAAGTGAAGCTCCTTGGAGTCTTTGAGTAAGAAATAGAATAATGAAATCAATGCTCTGAACCAAGTAGCCTATAACTGCCAATTATATATGAGCTAGATGGTAAAAAACATTACAATGAAAAAATATTATTATTTTTTTACTAACTCTCTGGCTGTAAAGATGGAATTCTCTTCAACAATAGAATATTGTCTCCCACTCTGATGAATTCTTGGAAGCACATTAAAAAAATGATTGATCCAAAAAGTCAAAGACAAGTGGGTCCTTTTGTAGACTCCCCCTCCCTTTATTCTACTGGGAGGGTCTTAAATTACTTTCAATTATTGTATTTATAGTTCAATTTTGTCATGATTTTTGGTTTAAATGTCCTAAGAGGTGCAGGTGTATAAGTTTCTGAAAGTCCTTTTGGATTGGAGCAGTAAAGTGCAAAGCCTCATAACTAAGCAAATAATAAAGAAATATCATTGGGAATAAATTTTTAAGTTACAAAGTGACTTAAAAAAAAGTTCTAAAACCTTGGAGGGGCACATTTTCAACACAGTTACAAAATAAAAGACTGCTTGGATCTTTTACCTCATTTCAATGAGTTCACTTTTAATCCATATTCTCAAAGTAACACAGAGTGGGTCATATTTTTTTTCTGGGTTGATGAATGACATGAGCCTCCAAGTCATCAAACCATGTGATTGAACATTTCCTTTAATATTGTATTGGCTGTTGTCAGATTCCTAGGGAGTTATATAGGGGCTACAAGCCATTAGGGGTGCAGTGGTTAGAGTGCAGTACTACAGGCTACTTCTGCTGCCTGCCAGCTGCCTGCAATTTGGCAGTTCAAATCTCACCAGGCTCAAGGTTGACTCAGCCTTTCATCCTTCCAAGGTCGATAAAATGAAAACTCAAAATATTGGGGGCAATATGCTACTCAATAAACCATTTAGAGAGGGCTGTAAAGCACTGTAAAGCAGTATGTAACTCTAAGTGCTATTGCTATTGCTATTATGTAGGATTCATAGCTGGATCTATAGGCAAAAGAGGAAATGCAAACCCTAAGACTTATCCTAATGCTTGGATACTGTGAACATCTCTATGGAGAAAGATAATGTTCAATTGAACCCTGGCAATTCTGAATGGCTTTACAATTTGGGACCTGTCAGTTCTAGGACTATGATGCTGGATGAGGTTGCACTGCCAAAATGGATCCCAGATGTAATTTGGGATTCCCCTTTGATTCTTGGCTCCTGCTTGAAGAGAAGGTGGCAGTCATTGGCGGTATGATTAGAAGTGGCACAGTGATTAGAATGCAGTATTGCAGGGTATCTCTGCCCACAGAGAGCTTGATCCTGATTATTTGAGGTTGATTTAAACTTCTATTCTTCCAAGGTCAGTAAAATGAAGAATAGATTGACGGGGAAAATATTCTGATCTCATAAAGTTCTCAGAATCCTGTAAAACACTAAGGAGTGGTATGTTATTGCTATTTTCATAAAACATACAATTTATACAGGGAGATAAATACAGTATTTTGTCTTCATCTGGCAGCAAAGATGAGTTGGTTTAAGATTTGAACCAGAAATATTATAATCAAATATGTTACTTTTTAATGATCAACTTTTTCAAGTATGCCAGGTCACGAAACTGGTGGTGCAGGAATTCAAGGAATATTACTTTATTGTTTTAGGCAATAGTAACAGACAGTTGAAACCTAAGCCAAAAATCCATTTTCCCCATTTGAAGAGCAGTGAGGTCAAGTTGGGGGTATTCTGAGTCTTTTTCTTACACATTCTAGTTCCTCCTGACTGATCAACATTTTACCTCTCCATCTTTCTTCTCAAAGGCAGTAGTAAATTCTTCAAAATTGAATGAATATCTATAATTGTTATTTTTTTTTTGTTTTTAGCTGGTCCTTTGTGTTGAGTTCTGGTCTCAGTAAAATTATGTAGCATTTAGAGAAAAAGATAGATCCCAATATTCCTATACTGGAAGCCAAGATGGGGAAGATCTCCACAGCTACCATGTATTTTCTTTTCATGCTCAGATAAGTTGGGACAAAAGTCACCCATACACTACAAAATACCAGCATGCTGAAAGCAATAAATTTGGCTTCATTAAAAGAGTCTGGAAGTTTTCGAGCAAAGAAAGCCACAATGTAGGTGATGAGAGCCAAAAATCCCATATACCCTAAAATATAATAGAACATGTTGCCTGATCCTTCATTGCATTCAACTACAATCTCTTCCAGAAGAGAATGCAAGTCCAAATTTGGGAACGGAGGGCCAGTGCACAGCCACAATATGCAAATAATTGCTTGAATGCAGGAACAACAGAGAATTGGAGAATTTGAAAATCTTTTCCCCACCCATTTTCTCATTTTTAATCCTGGCTTAGTAGCCATAAAAGCTAGAACCACTGTGAGGGTTTTGGCTAAAACTGAAGAGACAGCAACTGAGAAGATGATCCCAAAAGCAATTTGACAAAGAAGACAGGTCAGCAATTGGGGCTGACCAATGAATAGCAAGGAACAGAGGAAGCAGAGGAAGAACGAGACAAGGAGAAGATAAGTGAGATTCTGGTTGTTAGCTTTGACAATGGGAGTATTCCGATATTTTATGAAAAAATCCAGGTACCACCGCTGTGGTCACAGAAAATGATAGAGCCAGAACAGCCAAAGTGATGCCCAAAGTTTCATTGTAAGACAAGAGATTTAGATCCTTTGGAATGCACAAGGTTTTTTCCTTGTTTGGATACTGTTCTTCTGGACAGTCTAAGCAGTCATCCATATCTGTGAAAATATGTACAGTATTTCAGAATTCATAACAGTATTTCAAATTTTGCATACTTTTGTTCATTGAGAAGTATTTACAAAATGAAAACATCCTATGTCATCAAACATCAGTGGACAGCTATGGTTCTTGGGACTGAATGTGCAACAATTTTCACCATTTATTGCCTTTGTTCTCTTAGCAAAAGCATACAAAAATGTAGTCCAGCACCATTAACACAGATTCACACCTCTCTTAAAGAGATCTCTATTAAATCTTACTATTTGAGAGTTCAACTAGAATGGAACTCTCATGAATAATGAGAATGACCTGTATGTGTGTGATAGCTGTCTCAGTCTGACTTATCTGTTTGTGTCTTTGTGGATACTTTCATTTGCACATATACAAACACTACAGTACAACATTTCCTACCACTTTCATTTGAAAACTTTCTTGATGGACAAGTATTACAATCATAACAGCAAAATGGCTTCCCTTCCTTCCTTTTCTTTCTGAAACCTGGTCGGCAATGATCATTGCACAGAGCAAGAGGTATAGTCTATGAGAGAGGGGTGGGGGGAAGGAGAGAAATATATTTTATTCCATTGAATCCAACCATTTTCAGAAATCAGTACATGCATCATAAACTTCTGAGAAATATTCATTAGTTCCAGGAGTGGGATGCTAGCACTTCGGCCTGGTTCTATAGAACCGGTAGTTCTGAAGAGCAGCTGACACTGAACTGGTTCGCCCACCTGCCCGAGCACTTGGCTATCCTTTATTTCCTGCTTTTTCAACCTCAGCTGCTTTGCATGACACAGCTGAGGTTGTAAAAGCAGGAAAGAAGAGGAGTTTGAAATGCTGCGCACCCTCCCCACCCCGCCCACTTACTCCTTACCTGGCAATCTTGCCTGCTAGATTGCTATTTTCTCTTTTCCTTCCCAACCATCAGCTGTTCTGCTGTGCCGGAAGATTTAGATTAGCTATAAAGCAGGAAATTGTTGCATTTCTTGTTTTCTAGATAATCTAAAAGCAGAGCTGAACCTTTCTTAAGGCTGAAGGTTCTACATTTCAGTGAAGACTCAGGTAGTAGATTGCAGAATGATAGATCTCTAAGTGAATCTGTGATTCTGTGAGCAACTCAATCTGCCTGCCTGCCTGCCTGCTTTGCCTGATTTTGGGTAAAAGTTGCTCTATTTTAAATAAAAAATTCAATATTTACATAAATATTTACAATATTTACATACAAGCCATGCCCAGACAGTCATGTGACCACCAAGCCACACCCACAAATTAGACCATGCCCACAGAACCAGCTGTTAAGACATTTGAATCCCACCCCTGATTAGTTCTTACAATAAATATAATATAATGGAACTGGTTTCTTGTCTGAACTATCTCCAAGTTCTGATAGGTGGCTTCACACTGAAAACTTCAACTCGTTTAGATGTCCATTCAATATCACAAGACAAGTAGAAAAGGGGGAATTTCATTGCTTGCATCATCCAGTTCTTTTCTCCACTGCCACCGAAGAAGTTCCTGAGTAATTTAATTAATCCACTGAAAGAATATAGATGATGGAGTGTGGGTGTACATGTGCAGAGATACAATAACCCTCCCCAAAATTAACTGTATAAAGAGCAGGGAGATTATCACTTTGTACCCTGGAGCTGACACACCAAGTATATTTATTTGTCTCAGATATTTGGAAAGTTACATATTAAGAAGTCACCTTGACAGAGTCCTTCCTTATGTGCTTGAAAGGATCACCATGGGTAAAGATAGAAGGATGGCTAAAAGCTAGACAGGTAATTAAAATTAATATCCTCAGTCAGAGGTATTAAGATACACGGTAGAACTTTGGGACAACTAAGCATTTCCTCAGTTTGAAAGGTCTTCATTTTTGAGAAAATGTATAATAAAAATTTATTATAAAAAAAGAAAAAAAAACAGAGGGTCAGTCAGAAAAAAAAGAAAAAAGAAAGGACTCCATTTTTGTGCAAGAAAAAAAAAGAAAGGAAGCAATCTTTTTTTAAAAAAAATTCTTCATCCGCCCTTGCAAACTAGCTTTTCAAATCCAAAAATTTCCTGAATAGGATCAACAACTTCAAATTTGTTCTCTTCCAGACACTTAATATAAAAGCACTGGGGATTGTTAATTGCTAAAAAGAGATCTTTCAATACATAAAACTTTAGTCTCTCTACCTCTCATCTAACTTAAGTCTAAGAAACCAATTTGGAATAACACACCACAGTGTTACAACCTAGATAAAGATGAGCAACTTTTAATAACCACAACCAAACAGAACACACAGATCCAACAAAACCACTTCAAGGAATGCAGTTTTCCCAAGAAATATGCAATCACCTGAACAGAATCAGGACAGACCCTCTCAGAACTAAGGCAAAGCTCTTTAGGTGGGGAATGGTTGAGAGCTTTCAATGTGACTTGGTGCAGACTGCAAACTTATAATACCTACAGTTCAAGAATATCTCTTCAAGAAATTTCAAGGCACCTTGGATGATCTCATCACAATCACACCAGAAGCAGTTACATAGTTAGCTTCCTTAGATACCAAAATTATGACATCTAGTCCATTACAAATTTATGGCTCCATATTATGATGTTAAAAGGGACAGTGGCTCAGTGGCTAAGACACATGGTCACACCCATGTCCAGTTTAGTGAAGGGGGAAAAAGTTGTGATACATCATGTGATGATGACGTGGTTTGAAACCCTTGCTCTATTTTCATTATCAGTAGTCCCATTTTTTTATTCCCCAATCAGTTCAGTTCAGTTTTTAAAGGATACTAAGAACTATCAGAAAATGTATCTCAAACACAATTATGGCAAAATTAAAAATTAGAAAGGGGAAAGCTAATAGAAGTTTATAATATAAATTGATTTAATTATTATTGAAATTACATAAATCATTTAAACACTACAAATATGATTAAGAATATTCTATCTGTAGAAAAAGAGTCATATTTAGAATATGGAGGTTGACATAAAAATAAGATACTAAAATGGTGCACAATGAAAACTATATGTGCATTAATATGAAAATTTATAAGATTATCAATTGTATTGAATATGAACAATATTGTCATATTTGTTTTACAATGTAAGATATCCTGGTACCATACTGATCACACAATGATACGTTTGTAAATAAGAAAAAAAAAATAAAAAATATACAAAAAAAGAAAAGAAAATGTGTTCTGTATGTACATTTGCATCCTTGGAAACCTGCACTTCTGATTGGCTAAACACACAGCAACCAGATTGGTCGAGCGTGCAGCACTGATTGGCTGTTACGAAGCAACCACGATTGGCCGAGCCGATCGCGGGTGATTCGAACAGCTGTCATTGGCCGCAGCGCCCGGCACCAGTTCAATATAAGCCGCCGCCTACTCAGCCAGCGGCCAGATTCAACTTGAAATAAAAAGAGCTTTAAACTAGTCACTACCTCATGTCTCTTTGTGATCGATCGACCGATACAACACTGGCGACGAAGGTGGGATACTGAAGCAAGACCCATATCACACGTGGCCCACGGAACAGTAACCGGCAACATGGCCAGCACTACCGCGCCACCCGCACCCTTCAACCAAGCTGCCGAGGACTGGGAATCCTACATCGATAGATTCCTCATGTTCTTAGAAAGCAGCAACTTGAAAGACGCAAATGGGCAGAAGAAAAGGGCCGTATTCCTGACCCACTACAGGCCTGCAGTGTTTAAAATGGCGAAGGCCCTCGCCAAACCCCTCGATGTGAAGGCAATGGACTGGGCCGATCTCGAGCCCCTGCTGCGAAGCCACTACCCACCTGCTGTGCCCACCCTCATCCGCCGGCACGATTTCTACCGGTGGGATCAGAAGGAGGGCGAGAGTATCAGTGACTTCATGGCTGATCTACAGGACCTCGGGGGCCTGTGCGGGTTCACCAATTTCGATGAAGCCCTGCGGGACCGTGTCGTCCTCGGCCTCAAGGACCCCATCCTGCAAAGCTGGCTCATGGCAAGGGGCGACATATCCCTCACTGATGCCCTCGCCAAGGAAACAGCAGCGGAAGCAACCAGGAAATCGACGGCCTGAATGCGGCAAACGAGCACCACGGATTGCCCAGCAACGGCCGAGATGACACCGACCCCCAAGAGGCAGACCGAGACCAGCCGCCAAGCAACCACCTCCACACATCATGGCGGCCTCGACTCCCCCACCGACTCCGAGGATGATGAGGAAGACATCCACCGGCTCCAAACGGAATGAGACTGGCACAAGCGGTGAAGCCGTAAGTCGAGGTTCCAATGCACCGGGTGCGGCAGTGATCACCCACAGTCAGAATGCCAGTTCCTTGATGCAATATGCCAGCACTGCAAACGGGGCCACATCACCAAGGTGTGCCATTTTAAAAGGAACCACAGCCCCCGGCACCGAGACAGCAGCCCACGAAGATGAGACAGCACCGCCCCGAGGAACCGAGACCGAAACACCGAGAGCCGGTGGAGCCGGGAAGGAAGAAACAGGCATTTCAACGAGGCCCAACAATGAGAAGAAACCCACCAGATGGTCGTTATCGACCATTCTTCCAACTGGGATGGCCAGAAGGTCCACCTGGAAGTGGGCATTGAAGACCGCCCATGCAAAATGGAGGTGGATTCCGGATCCTACCTCTCCATGGTCACATGGTGGGAAAACAAGCGCCTGGTGCCAACCATACATCGGCGCAAACTTGATAGCCAGAAACTCATCCTCAAGGACTACCAGCGGAACCGCATCCCCATGGTAGGAATCGGACATTTTAAAGTCACATTCAAGGGGTGTTTTAGGAATAACATAGGTTACCTAACGTAGTTTGGGTAAAATAATATATATAAACTATGATTGTAAGTTTAAGTGTGTGTCACTTTAAAACTTCAAAGCATGTAATTTTGGGTGCGGTGTGAAACCACCATAAGAGGGAGCAAGAGAACCTGACGATTCCCTGACAATTACTGGATTGCATGGATTGATGGTTTGTTAACTGCGTGTTTCCCCTACTGCTGAGTTGCTGAAGGAAGAGAGGAGTTTTTGACTTCTTCATATCTCTACTGCAAGGAGATATATTACTGGACTGATATTTGTAAGTTTACTGACCTCTCTTTTTCGACACTGGAATTTGCAACTGAATAATCCCTGGATGGACTGAACTAGTGAATGATATATGGACTGTTTGACTATGCTATAACTCTTACTGGAATAAACTATTTAATTAGCACTGTGTATCTGTTTTACTGAGTGTAAGCTACAAAAACGTTTATCTCACATATTTTGCCTGCCTGCCTGACTGCCGTGCAGATTCTGCAAGGGTGTATCCCTAACACTGGTTATGGGCCCAGCTGCACAGTCAGACTAACCAGGATATAACAGGCTTATATAAAGTGAGAGTTAGTGTAGTTACACAATACTGTAAACAGACAGCTGTGTTTTATTAATTATAGTTTAATATCCAGAGAAAAGATGGCAGAAGTCAATTTACCAAGTTTGTCTCTAATATCCAAACTGGATGGAACAAACTATGTTTCATGGTCTATGAAATGCAGCCTACTTCTACGCAGAGAAGGTTTGTGGAGTATAATTCAAAACCCACCAGAGGTAGATGCTTGGGATCCGGAGGATGAAGATGATGCCCAGAAAATACAAGAATATAAACTGAAGAATGAGCAAGCTCTCTGTATAATAGGACTGACACTCTGTGACCAGCAGCTTGTCCATATTCGTGGAGAAGAAACAGCTGCTAAGTGTTGGGAGAATTTAAAGAAGATTTAAGTTCGAGACAGTGTAGGAGCACATATAAATCTTACACGGAAGCTGTTCAGAACACATCTTCAAAAGAATGGAGACCTGTTGACTCATATAAACACTATGAAGAGGATTTTTCAGGAGCTGCATGAAAAAGAGCTTATCTTCACTGAACTACATCAGGTTTATATAATTTTGTCTTCATTAGATGAGAGCTATGACGACTATGTAACTTCACTGGAAGTGCTGCCAAAAGATAACCTCACATTAACTGACATTACTGGCAGATTAATTGAAGAAGCCAGGAGAAGGCTTGAAAGGGATCAACTCAGAAGGGAACAACCACAAGAAGAGGAATTATCTTCGTCAGCCTACACAATTAGAAAATGTTTTAATTGTGGAAGAAAAGGACATTTGGCTAGATTCTGCAAGAAAGAAAAACGCCACAATGCCAGCCAGAATGCTAAAAGGCATCAAAAGGATAAAAAATACTTAGAGTTAGCCATGTATAGCAACGAAACTGTGAACAATAATAATTTTTGGGTGGTAGATAGTGGAGCATGGCACTGCATAACAAAAGATAAGAAAAGATTTATTAAGATGTCCACGAGTTCACAGCAGATATCGTTAGCTAATGGCTGGAAACTTAAAGCAAAAGCTGAAGGTACTGCATATTGTTCTTGCATACAAGAAAATGTAAAAATGTTATATGTACCCCAACTTAAGTTTAATTGCTTTCGGTTAGAGTTTTGATTAAACTAGGTTATGTAGTTACCTTTAGGGGAGAAAACTGCATAATAGAAAAGGAAGGTAAAAAAGTGACTGCAACTTTAAAAGGTGAATTGTATGTGTTAAATGATAATCAATTAGAGGTGGCTAACACAGTGTATAATAACGTTAAACCTCATGATGAATGCATACATTTGTTACACAGACATTTAGGGCATATAAATTTTAAAACGCTCAAGCAAACGGTTGAACTGTCTAAAGGTATAAAACTGAAGCCTTGCAGTAAGTATTTGCACTGCAATGCTTGCAGTCAAGAAAAAAGCAAGGTAATACCAGCAAATAGAATTAATGGATTTAAACCTAAGGAGCCTCTAGAGGTCGTATTTGCTGATATTATAGGTCCTAAAAAACCAAGTGTGGGAGGTGCTCGTTATATATTAAGTATAATGGATCATTATTCTAGATATGGTTTCTGTTATTTAATGAAGAGTAAAATGGAAACATATCAGAATTTCTTTAATTGGTTGAAGTTTGCAGAAAGAAAAACTAAAAGGAAACTAGTAACTCTTGTAACTGATAATGGTACGGAATTTATAAATAATAAATTCCAAGATAGACTGAAGATGGCAGGTGTAGAACATAAAAAGTCTGCACCATATAGGCCACAACATAATTCCTTTATAGAAAGACGAGGCCAAACACTACAGGCAATGGCTCGTACTATGTTGTCGGATTCAGGATTACCTGAAAATTTGTGGGGAGAAGCAATAATGTGTGGTAATCATATATTGAATAATGTTGTTAACTCAACAACAGGTGAATTACCATTCACACGGTGGCATGGTAGAAAACCTGACCTAAGCTACATGCACACATTTGGAGCACCAGCATGGGTGCATATTCCTACACAACTGAGACATAAGGGACAGCATAGGGCTAAAAGATTATTTTTTGTAGGTTACGAATCTAACCATAAATCTTACAGGTTCTGGGAAGAGGATACAACTAGAATTTACTGTAGTGCTAGTGCACAATTCCTGGAACATGTAGGATGGGAAAAACTGGAGCAAGATTCGAATAAAGATGTAATTATAGAAACCTACAAAAGATCAAACCAACATATCAGTAATAAGAAAAGTCCAATTAAAGAGGAAGTACTGGAAGAGCAAATAGGACCAAAACAGGAAGAAATAAGTGAACAAGAAGAAATAGATAACCAGGAACAGGTGATAGATAAAAGTCCACCTGTAAGCCCTGTACTACCTAGACGGTCAACACGAGAAAGCAGACCACCTGATAGGTACCAAGCAAGTGTAGTTTGCCAAGTTAGTAAAATTCCAACTACTGTGGAAGAACTAAAAATGTATCCTGCAAAGGATCAAGAGAATTGGCATACAGCAATGCAAAAGGAACTGAATTAATTAAAACAGATGGGAGTCTATGAGAATGCTAAATTACCTCCAGTCCATTGGATGCAAATGGATATTTAAATTAAAAACAGGTAAAAATGGGACTGTTACCCATAAGGCTAGGTTGGTAGCTCAAGGATTTAATCAAACTGCATGTGATTATGATGAAGTGTTTGCACCGAGTCTAAAAGCAACAACCTTGAGAGCAACTTTAGTGTGGGCAGCTAAGAAAAACTATATCATAAATCATTTAGATGTAGAAACTGCTTATCTGCATGCGCCATTGCAGCACACTATATACCTAAAGAAACCTGTAGGGATTAAGGATGATAAAACTAATAATGACTGTTGGAAACTTAAAAAGAGTCTCTATGGATTAAAACAATCTGGTTACGAATGGAACCAATATATTGTTAAGGAGTTAAACAATATAGGGTTTAAAGCAGGTTTAGCTGATCCATGTTTATTTAAAAGAGAGACAAATGGAATAGTGTCATTATTGTTATTTACAGATGATATTGCTTTAATTACAAAAACTAATAATGAAGCTACTGAAATAATATCATTAGGTAAGAGGATAAAATTAAAGCAATTAGGAGAGATAAAACAGTATTTAGGATTGACAATAAATAAAACCAATGGTGGCTATAAGATATCTCAAGAGGATAAGATTTATCAATTACTAAAAACATATAAGATGGAACTTTGTAAACCAGCAAAAACTCCAATGAGTCAGGAATTTTGCCGCACTGATGCTCAGAGTTCAAAATTCGATAAGACTATCTATCAGTTGCTAATTGGTAGTCTATCGTACATTAGTAATTGGTCAAGGCCAGATATTGCCTATAGCGTTAATCAATTGGCTCATTCAACGCTGAACCTGCTGAACGACACTGGCAAGCGGCAAAACGTATCTTAAGATATCTTAAAAGGACAATGCACTATGCATTGTATTTGGAGCCAAAAGATGATTTGATTTTAAGTGCATATGCTGATGCAAGTTTTGCAACAGATATAAACACTAGGAAATAAATTTCAGGAATGGCTATACTACTAGGAAAACCATTGATTGGTTGGAGGTCAATTAGACAGCAACACATAAGTATGTCCACAATGGAAGCAGAATTTTCATGTCTATCCTTATTATGTACTGATTTAATTCTGTATAAACAGTTGTTGGATATGGGATTAACTGTTCATGATTCCACTGTTGTGTATGAGGACAATCAAGCAGCCATACAGATGGCTACAAATATTGCTGTAAAAATGAGATCTAAGCATACAGATCTTAGATATCTGAATGTAAGACAATCTGTAAAAAATGGTTTAATAAGACTGGAATATTGTATGACTGAACAAAACATTGCTGATCAGTTCACAAAAGCCCAAGATGCAGTGAAACACAAAGAGAGTTGTGATGACTATGGGTTAAGGTTGTAAATAGATATATATATTATTATATTACCCAAAAGGGGAGAATGTTAGGAATAACATAGGTTACCTAACATAGTTTGTGTAAAATAATATATATAAACTATATAAACTATAAACTAAAGTAGATAGGATATGGGATATGGGAGAGATAAATGAGATAGCAGTTAGGGTACCCGAAGAGATCTTGAGGCTGACACCCTCCAATATTCTCCAGTCATCTCTCTCCTCCCCAGCTCTGGTTAATAAGACCCAAATCATTGTTACTGTTCGCCTTTTGAGATTTCTGGCAATGTTTACAGAAGAAGAAGGAAGAGGCAATGAGTGGCAAGCGGCTTCGTCCAGAAACTCCTGGGCCCAGCTGAGATATTCCGAGATATTCTGATATCTCCTGTCTCCTCACCCTTCCCAGATGCATGGACACCCACAAGAGAACCACCCACAGCCAAAGAGAAGACATTGAAGCCATGCAGGTGAGCGGTTATCAGGCCCGGCCCAGATTGGACCTTCAGGAAAGAAAGACTCATCTCCATTTGCAGTCGAGCTGCATCTAGTAAAAGATATGCTTTCACTAAAGCCAAGTGGTCACAGCGAAAGCAAAGCTAGATCAGAGGATTCCTGCATAAAACTCGGTAATCTTCCCTTTTTTCTCTCTGGCCATCTACAATCATGTCCCCTGAAAGCCAATCATGCAGATAAGGAAGAAAAGTATTATTTTAAAGTATTTTAGGGAGGAAGCAGGGGGATCGTATCTCTTTGCTCACTCACGCCAGACTAATGCAACACTCTTGTATCATAACAAGCAAACATCTGCATCCAGTGGCTACACCATTCAGTCTCCTTGCTGAATGGGTGTTGCCCACCATGAAACTGGGATGAAAGGGGCAGAGTTGGACCATGAAATTTAAGCAAATGAACTTGGATTGTTCTTGGTATAAACAAGTGATGGATTTCTCCAAAAAGTTCTAGCTTTGTGGTCTTTGGAGCCATCCAAGGAATAAGGCGGAAAGACAACAGGCAGATGATAGAAAAAAGCAAAAGGGCCTAGAATGGCAAAATGACTATGTGTGAGATTTAGTATGTGTTAAATTTAATGCACATTCCAAAAAAATAAAATATGAGTGGACCAATGATCAGATTGATGTCCATGCTTGAAACAGAAAAACAAGGCTTTGTGTATATCTCGATGTCCTTTGGGTGTTGTGATGGTCAGATAGGACTCACAGTTTAGGAGCAGACTGAGCTCACTTTCAAAGGTTCCCCTAAAACTTGTGTGTTGTCAATATACACAGCAAAGACACCCTCACAATATGTCCCCTTCCCAAGAATGGGGACACACCCATCATGGTGCACTCAAAATAGAAAGGGATCAGGATACGTTTTAGGATGGGAGACTTCTCCTGTGGCCCCTGGACCTAAACCCAAGACAATGTTTCAGAGATTCCTTAGCTCAGGTGTTGTACAAAGAAAAACAGGGGCAGTCGGGCCTAAAGAAGGTGCATCCTGTAAAATGGCATTTCCAGAACCTTCCATCTCCGCCTTCATTCCTCACATGAAACAATGGCATGGTTTATGGAGCCTACCCATCCTCTGGGAAACGCACAGCCTAATTTTTTTGCACGAGTTGCCGGTCAATTTGAGTGACATTCCTGACAATAATTGATTTAGAGCTTGTTGGTTGTTTTGGCCAAGATTCAGGAGGCTTTGAGTTCTAATCCTCCCACAGGCAGGAAAACTTCCTGGGGGACTTTGAGCGGATCACCAGGAGACTTTTGAATTCCAGTCCCACCTTAACTCTTATTGAATTTGGGGTGGGAAATTTGGAAACATTTTCTCAGATTAATGTGAGATGCTAAAATTGGAGATTCCTAGAGTGTGAGATGACTGAGTGTCCAATGTTGTGGGTAGTGATGGAGGAAAGTGAAATTGTGGGATAATCGCTGTGGTGGGGATCAAATTTTTTTACTACTGGTTCTGAGGGCGTGGCTTGGTGGGCGTGGCTTGGTGGGCGTGGCAGTGGAAAGTTACTTCAAAAGCCCATTCCTTCCTCTCCCGACTAACCTGCTTTCCAGCTCCGTACTCCTGTGCAGGGCAACCAATCCAGCCGATCAGCTGGGACTCAGTGGGAGGCAGAGAAGAGATGGGGGTGAAGCCAGTCAGAGGCGGTATTTGCCAGTTCTCCGAACCACTCAAAATTTCCACTACCAGTTCTCCACAACTGGTCAAAACCTACTGAATTCCACCTCTGGATAAACCCCTCTTCCATGTGGCACAAAGCCACAAGTCTCTGCCTTCTTCTACTGCTTGTGGGAGAACCAAAGGGATTTGTGTGAATCTTAGACTGATCTTCTTCTGATCAAACAGAGCTGTTCTTATCTCCTTAAAATGGAATTTACAAAGGGATCCTATTCACAGTTAGGAGCCATTATGAGACATAAAAATTGATTCCCAATTGATCAGCATCTCTGTGGTTGGAGAGCAGAGCAGCTTCCATGGGCGCCTCTTCCTAGAAACCTAGAAGTCCCCTCCCCACTTATTCAGCTCCTTCTTGGACCTGAATGAACATTATGCAGCATTGGAGGTTTGTGACCTGGTCAATGATGTGGCTGACTTGAGACAGGATCCCTGCAACCTCCTCTTGGGAAGAGTCCCAAGGTCCCCTTTCTCTGGACATTTTCTCCAGCCCTTCACAGATGAGACTGGCTTGGAGGAGGAGCAGAGAAATGCTTCATGTACCAATTGTAGAGTGGAAAATTAAAGGGCTTGAAAACGGCTATTTTATTTCTCTGGTTGTTGAAAGGAAAAAAAATATACAATGGAAATTTCTTTAAAAACTTAACTTTTTTATTTACTTTTTTTTGCTGTGAAGTACATACAATCCCAAACTGAAATCCCAGACAGCTGTTCTGCTGAATTCTTTCTGCAAAGGAGGTTTTATCAGGAAATCAAGAAAGACTCATATAAGAGGGATGAAAATTTCCCTCCTCAGTTGGGAGCCAGTCAAACACAGCATTTCACATCATTCCAGCATTTTTAGGGAGAGGATCAGGCAACTAGGCTGGTGTTTGGTTCCCACAGCTTCATCCTGACCGCTTTTCCTATACATTTTCTCACCACCCACCCACATGTTCAGCTGCTGTCAGTTGGAACAAGTATGTCAATCGTTTGTTATAAGGTATCATGTTCAGTAGCTGTTGCTGAACAGCTGAATTCCTCTGAATTTTACAGTGGTCTCTTTAGCAATATTTATTGAGATGGGAGGGAACTGCAAGAATTCCAGTCGTTCAACAATTCCCCATTTTGTAACATACAGATATCATTTTCTTTGATTCCTGCATACTATCTAAATGGAAATCAAATAAAAGAAACATTAACAATTCTTCCACTATCATAATGATGTTATATCTCATGTTTTTACATTTGTTCTGGCTGTGAGATGCTCCTTTGTGTTCAGCTCTGGCCTCAGAAGGATAATGTAGCACTTGGAGACGAAGATGCAGCCCAGCAGACCAGCACTGGAGGCCAGGATGGAGAAGACCTGCACAGCCACCATGTGTTTCCCTTTGATGCTCAGGTAGGTGGGCACAAAAGTCACCCAAACACTGCAGAAGACCAGCATGCTGAAGGTGATCAGTTTGGCTTCGTTGAAGGCCCCAGGCAGATTCCTGGCTAGGAAAGCCACTGTGAAGCAGATGGCAGCCAGGAAGCCCATGTAGCTGAGGGTGACGTAGAACATGACAACAGCCCCTTCGTTGCATTGCAGGATGATCTCTCCAGGCTGGGAGAGGAGGTCAGAGTCAGGGAATGGGGGAGAAGCTCCCAGCCAGATGGAGCAGATGATAATTTGGACACCAGAAGAAGACAGGATGATGGAGCTCGCCAAACGCTTCCCCAACCATGCCTTCGCTCGGTTTCCTGGTTTTGTGGCCAGG
This sequence comes from Pseudonaja textilis, assembly GCF_900518735.1. Next base: position 18,745 of record NW_020769959.1, read on the forward strand.
AAAGCCAGCACCACTGTGATGGTTTTGGCCAAGAGAGAAGAAACAGCGACCGAGAAGATGATGCTGAAAACCATTTGTCGGAGAAGGCAGGTGGCTTTCTTTGGTTGACCAATGAAGAGAGAAGAAGACAAGAAGGAAAGCAGGAGGGAGACCAGGAGGATGTAGGAGAGGTCCCGGTTGTTGGCTTTGACAAGGGGAGTTTCTCGGTATTTGATGAAGATGATTAAAACAAGGCTTGTGGTTAGGAACAAGAATAGGGCAAAAGAGACCAGGATGATGCCCAGAAGTTCTTCATAAGACAGGAAGGTTATCACTTTGGGGATACATTGGACTCTTTCTTTATTTGGGTATTTATCATCTGGACACTTGGTGCATTTTTCTGTATCTGGGGGGGGGAAAAAACCAACCGCATATTTCTTTGTCCTTTGCATTTCAAGATATATTGTACGTTCTTTGGCAACAAGTGATTATTTAGAGCATTTTCTGGGATGGATTTCTTTATATCTCCAGAGACAGAAAATAAGTGTATCACTTGTTAAAAAATATAGCTATGGTATATTTTTGACAGGCTATGAAATTGAGTGAAGGCTTAGGACTTGAAAGATTTCCTTTGTAATGTTCAGAATATTGATAGGAACCTCCATTACTAAAGGTAAATAATGAATCAATTAATCTTTCTAGAGAAACTTATCTGTCAGGTGGCAATTCTTGTCATACTTGTCTCAGAGGATGCTGGCGGATCAAATGACTGTTGCAAATAATTTGGAATGGCCATTGGAGCAGTGGTGATACGGGTGCAGCCAGATACAGGCATCACTATCCATGCCACCACATTATGTATCTCATATATCAGCAATACTTTTTCAGTGTTCCTCAAAGGGAACCCATGTAGACTGCATTGCAATCCTCCTTTCAGGAGGTGGACCTAAAACAATTCCTCGTGTTTCAAGGAACTCAGGTATTCCTAGAGAAGTAAATGTGGAAGGAAGGACACATCCAAGCTAAAAAGAAGAAATATTTTCTCTGGCAGTAGTAAAGCTTGACCAATCTTCCACTGCCACCTCTCTCTATCCAGCCCTTCCTTCAAAGTCTTTTTGTTCTTCTGTTTAGAGAAGAAATGGCGCATTTTGGAAATAAACCGGAAATCAAATATGCTTCAAAGTCTTTTTTAATTCACATTTTCATGACAATGCTCTGGATGGATCCAGTTCCACCAGGCCTCCCATTTTCCTCTGGTGTCACCCACCTTTCTGAATGGAGAAGGTCCCCTCCGGACAAGGAACGCAGTCGTAACAGCAAACTGGCTCTTCTTCTCGAGCCCTCTTGACAAATCCAGGATGACAACTTTCCACACATTCAGATTGAGGAAAGGACTGAGCAGAAAAAAAAACAGGATTTCCAAAGGAAATGTGTTAGGACTCTCCATCCATGGAAAATGGAGGTAAAAATGGATATTAGACAAGATATTAGATATTAGACTCTGGTCTTCACTTAAGTAAATACAGAATCTTTCACTATTTCCAAATGGTTGGAGATATAACTTCTGGAAGATTACTCTATTAGTTCCTCTCTTTTGCTTTTGGCATCTCACATTTCCAAAAAAAAAAAAAAAAAGGACTTTATTAAATAGAAAAGTCTGGAGAGATGGAACCAGGGGTGGGATTCTACTGGTTCTGTCCAGTTCTATAGAACCGGTGTTATGTGTACGTGGTCCACAAAATGGAACAATATCGAAGCCTCCTAAGGAGCCTAAGGGAAAAAATCTGGTTTCTCCTGCCCAGATTCAATTCTCGGTGAAGGTCAACCACCTTTGGGGAATAGCATCAGCCCTCTTGAAATGGGACCTCAGGCTTTGGAAAACAGAGGAAAGACAGCAAAACTTTCTCCTACCTTGTTGAACAACTTTAGTCGTGAAAGAACATCTTGGTTGATAGAAAGTCTCTGTCTTTTAAAATACGCCAGAACCTCTTCCCTGAGATCATCCTTGGGAAGAACCAAGCAGCCCCAAATTAACAGATCTACTGCTACCTCTCCATTTGGGTCCATGTAGAGTTTAAAGTCTGAAATATTGACAAACTCATTCTTCTCCAGGAAAGGATGGAACTAGAATGGGAACATGCAGCAATTTTAAAAGCACAAAACTTTGTTTCTTATCCCAGATGCTTTTTCCCATTTGAATCTTTCTTCCGTAGTTGTCTAATTTACAGACATGCTTCATTAGGAAAATAGATATTACCCCTATCTTACAAGTGAAGGAAAAAAGTTCACAAAAAATTGTTGATCATATTTTGACAATATAGATTTTGAACAACAGAAAAAAGGAGATTTATGAGCTCCCTGAAAGCAACAGGCTGGTTATCAGAAAAACGGATTTGTCAAGAAGAAAATTGTCAGGGTCATCCTCTCCCAGGAAGCCCAGACAGGAAACCTGAGCTAGGCCCACTTCGCTGTAATGCTGCACTGACAAGATTTGGGGAGACAGAAAGTACAAATCTCCCACCGACCCTTTTTTTTTAATGCAGCTGCAGGTGTCCTCCTCTTATCTGGTTCTCCCCCAGGAAGAATCTCTCTTCCACCCCCCAAAGGTCATTCCCTCCTATCACGGCCCTTTGTAAATGGATTGTGGGAAAGGGGGGTGTTCCGGACTAGCGTTTGCCACTACCCAAGCCACAGGAAGACCCAGCTCTCACGCTCCCAGTACTACAAATCAAGACAATTCCCTCACCTCCACTAACAGCCCAGGACATCGCCTTTGAAACCAAAAGAGACTCTTGTTTGGCATGAGTTCTTGGCTGGGTGGACTAGACTACGACCCTAAGGAAACCTTTAAGCCATTCAAAAACAGAAAGACAGAGCTTTTCTCACAAAGGGGGTGCATTTTATGGGGTGACCGAGTTGTTATACCAACTAAACTACAAAAAAAAGTCCTGCAAATGCTACACGATGGACACCTGGGCATCGTGCGTATGAAAGCGCTGGCAAGAAGTTACGCCTGGTGGCCAGGTATGGACAAACAAATCGAAACCTGGGTCGCCTCTTGTAACAGATGCCAGGAAAACCACTCAGCCCCACCAAAAGCTCCACCAGCAGAATGGGAAACACCCAGGGGTCCCTGGTCTCGCATTCATATTGACTTTGTGGGACCTACGAGAGGCCACACTTTCCTAATAACTGTAGATGCGTATTCTAACTGGCTTGAGGTCAATAAAATGAAAACAACCACTACTGAGGCAGTCATCAAGAAATTGAACAGACTCTTTGCCACACACGGCCTACCTGATGTCCTGGTTTCTGACAATGGGCCCCAATTGACTGCTTTAGCCTTTGAACAATATCTAGCTGAACGGGGCATCCGACACGCACTCACATCGCTAGCCCATCCAGCGGCGAATGGTAGGCCTGAACGAATGGTTCAGTTCACAAAGAAAACCCTACAGAAAATGGAACAAGGTAATATCCACGATAAAGTCACTAGAATGCTGCTTCTTCAACACATCACACCTAACAGCACAACTAACAAGAGCCCAGCTGAACTCCTGATGGCCAGGAAACTCAGATCGCCTCTAGACCACTTGCACCCTGCCTACACCCCGGAAAAGCCCCCGGGTTCCAGTAGCAAGCACCACGCCTTTAAGGTAGGAGACCTCATATTTGCAAAAAAAAATTTCTGCGGATCCCCTCTGGATTCCTGCTCAAGTAACTCAAGTTACGGGTCCCCGCTCCTACCGTCTACTGACCACTGATGGCAGAGCATGGAAGCGCCATATTGACCAGCTACACTCCAGACTGACCACAACTTCCATCCCTGACCCCGACCTTGACACCGGGGGGGGGGAGGGGAAGCCATAAGCCCAGAAATAGAACCAACACCTGTTTATTCTGAACTAACACCGAGATCACCACCATAGCTTGCATTACTCACCAGCTGTAGTTGAACCTGGGCAGACGAACACTTCACCAAGAAGCAGCAGCCAAGCAGGTTCAGCGAGCCTGGGGAGCCATAGCAGTAGCAGTGAAGCTGAGGACTCTATCATCCTGGGGGCATCAGAAGAGAGCCCTAACCATGGCACCGGTTCACCATTCCTGTTTGATCCAGCAAACAGTCCATCTGAACCCGAATTTGAACATGGACAATTGGAATTGCATGTCAGGTAGACAGGTGCGAAGACCTGCCTACCTGCGAGACTATATTACTCCACCCCTTAAGCGGAACCGAGAGGGGAGGGGTGTTCCGGACTAGCAGGCTCAAAAGCCTGCAAATCTGATTGGCCCACGAATAGCAGATTGTGATTGGTCGCCACAGACTGATGCGATTGGCTAGTAAACGGGCTGCCGCTATTGGCCCTGCCAAGAGCGGCAAACTCAAATCGCTTTCATTGGCTATCTAGCCACAGCCAGCCCTATATAAAGGGCTGCTGCAGCTGGGATAGTTCGCTCAGATCTGAAGTCACTAATAAAGAGCAGTTGTTATTATCTGAGTCTTGCCTCCATTCTTGAACCATCCTCCCAGATCTAACAGGGGGGATATAACTTATGTGCTTTATGCAAGTCATCCTCACATATTATTTCATTTCCTAAATACATTATGGAAATACTGCCGATATAACTTGATCTCAGGAAAGAGTAACAAACAATTTTCTGATGTGATCAGAAACCCAGTTAAGTGAGGGGTGGATAGTATGATAATTAAGTGGATAAAAACTGATTTTAAAATGGTACTCAAATAATCTTTAGGTTCTTTTAATCTTTGTCATGAAAGTGGGAAGATACAACATTTTGTTGTTGTCATCAATTTTTCTATGTTGTCATTAATATAATAGGGTTGATAAATCGCTATTATGCAAGATTTATAACAATTCTCAGGCAAATATACTTTTATGTTATTTAAACATTACCAACTTTCCAGAAAAATATTTATGATTTCCACCTAGAAACAACTGTATGACTAAAAAGCAGTATAAAAATATCTGGGTTTTAGGATTGGATAAATTATAGTGACTCATATAAGAACATTAATGATGCACTGGATGAAGGATTGTGCGAAGCTTGATAAGTATATAAGGGAGCCAGTTTGCTCTACTGATTAAGCCTCCGAAGTAGAAACCAAGAGGGTGTGAGTTCAAGTCCCGCCTTGGTCATGAAGCAGACTGGGGGATTTGGGGCCAGTCTCTCAGCCCAACTCAACTCACAGGGTTGTTGTTTGGGGGAAAATGAACACACAACTACTCATTGGTATTCAGCCCCCGTGGCTTCTGCAGGGAAGGGCTTTTAAGGATGGGAGATGAGTTACTGCACTTAGTGAACTCAAACAAGGTCTCAAAGATCTGGAAATCCAACAAGATGGGGCTGCTCTTCCCAAGAATGTTTATTTGAGCAGCCTTTAGAGCAACGAGATATTTATATCGAATTACCCTGCCAAGAGTCCAAAGGGAATTAACCTCCAAGAGCTGCAACGGAGTTCCCAGAGCCGTTTCAGGGGGCCGATACAAAGAAAGAGTGCCTGAGCTAAGACTGGGGTCCTGAGGACAAGGGGCCACTCGAACTGCAGCTCAGGCAGAGGTGATATTTAATCGGTTCTCACCGGCTCGGGCGAACCGGTGGTCACCCCTGGTTGGCCACACCCCTGAACCGGGTCGCCCGCTTGTCCCAGTTGCTCTCCTAGCTTTCCCTACCACCTGGTGGCTGTGGCGCAGACTGGGCAGATGTCCCAGGGCTATAGCACATGCGCACTGTGTGTGCAGCCATGCGTGTGCTACTGATGCAGTGCGCATGTGCAGCAGCCCTGGGACATCCGCCTGTTTGTCCGGAGCACGTTTTCTTACTTTTCCTGGTGGATGCGCCTCCTCCAGTCCAGCCCGGCCTGGCCAGCCAGCAGGGGAGTGGGTGGATGTCCCGGGGCTTCTCGCCCCCCTTGTCGTGATATGCCTGCAGGAGCCCCTCAGGCCAGCTGAGCCGAGAGCCGCCATTCCCAGGCTTCTACTCTCCCGTGCTTGTTCGACGGCTCTTCACCTTGCCTGAAGCGGCTGGCCCTGCCCCTCACCCTCCCCTCCCTCACCTGGCCTGAGAAGGGAAGGGGGACGGTGGGGGATAGCAAAGAGTCCGGTCCCTATCTTCCCCCCTCTCTCCCCCACTCTCTGTGTCTGTGTGTGTATGTGTGAGACAGAGAAAGAGAGAGGGGGGAGGCAAGAGAAGAAAGAAAGAAAGAGCAAGAAAGAAAGCGGGAGAGAAAGAGAGAAAGAAAGAGAGGGAGAATGGAGAAAGTGAATGATATATATGAATGGATAGATAAATACATGGAAGGAGGGAGGGAGGGAGAGAGAAAAACAGGAGAGGAAGGAAGGACACAAATCCTGGTTTCAGAAGACTCTTTGAAGCGGCATAGCAATCTAGCGCTGGCCTGCAATGGATCTCGGAGGTCATCTAGTCCAACCCCTGCTCCAGCAGGAGACCCTTACACAATCAAAGAATAGCAGGGTTAGAAAGTCTGAGTATGTGTGTGTGTGTGTGTGGTTGTCAAAACTCCAAAAACAGGACAAGTAGCTCTGTGGAGATCAGTCCTAAATTAGAACACTTGCTAAGCAACTGGCCATTAAGCGAGGACCAATTGTATTTGTTGGACAGTCACATGGCCACCTGGCCCAGCCCACTCAGTCACAGGGCCACCCAGCCATGCCCATCTGCTCATGTGACCACCAAGCCACGCCCACAAATTCAAGCCATGCCCACAGAACCAGTAGTAAAAAAATTTGAATCCCACCAGTGAGTTCACAGCCTGCTGTGCTGCATCTCCTATCAGAACTCAGGGATTCACTTTGTGACGCCTCTCCTAAGAAAATATCCGGGAAATTCAGAACTCTTTTATGTGCAACTGCAGTTCTCAGATCAATAGGAAAGAGTTTCTCTGAACGGGGCAACTTCTGTTCTGTTGTAATGCAAAATTATGTATTTATTTATTTAGGACATTTATATTGCCACATATTCGCGCATGACTCAGCACTAGGCAGACTCTAACTGCCCATTGACTGTCGTTTATTTTTATTTTTTTCCATTATTATTATTATTAATTGTAATGCTGGTCTCTGACTGTACTAGAAGTGAACTGGATGAAGGAGGAAGCTGTGTTGGAGACATTTGCCATCTTGAATTATTAGTAAATAAATACATGTTTATGAATCTCAAAATCGTACTTGACTGCAACCTGAGAGAAGACAAGGAGGAGATTATGAGAGCAGCTTCTCCAACTTAGAACATCTTTCAATTGGACAAGGGAGGATTCAACACTCTTCCAATGATGGAAAGAGGTGTTGGGAGTTAAAACCCTTCTCATTCCTAGGAAAATGAAATATTTTAGGATATACTAAAAAGGCAGAATATATTTCCCCTAAAAAGAAAAGTAGAAACTCAGAGAGCCTGAAACTCAGCCCCCCCACAATTGCTAATGGACCATTAGTCTGGCCTAGGCCACTCTATTTTACATAACAAAGATCTACTCCAAGTAAAGCTCTATAGGAATTGCCCAAAGCCCTTTCATTACATCACCATCCAGCCAGGCTCAACCAAGCCTGGGACTCAGGACAGCCTACGGAGTTGGCCCTGCATGGCCCAATGGGAGCCTGGCAAGCAATCGGAATACAAGCTCAAATTCAAATCCCAACAAAGGGCATAAAACAGTTGCACTCTCAGCATCTCAGCCCTTCTTTCCTCAACCAAGGCATGTGCTCCTTTCCACCATTAAACCATCTTCCAAGCAGTCACCATGTTTCCAGCGTCTTTCCTCCCCACTTGGACCTGAACCCAGAAGGAGATTTCTTCCAACAGAGGCTAGACAGAAACTTCAAATCTGCTCCCTGTTATTCTGGAGCGTCAGACAGGAGCAATTAGATGGTGCAAATCTCTTGACCTTTTGCAGCACAAGAAGGTTGAGATGTTCCCCTCCTTCTCCTTTGGGTTCCTTCTCCAAAGGATCGCAGATTAATGGATCCCTATCGGGACCCCCCCATACCTGCCACGGCTGCAGCCTCGGAGCCCCCAACCTCTTTTCTCCCTCCTTCCTCCCCCTCCTTGATCTGGAGGAATAAGCGGCATTCATGGCCTGAGCCAAAGTCTGAATGAAGCTGTAGTGATGACGGTCATTTATGATCCGTTTCCTGTTCCTTTTCTCCTGGATCTCCAGTGGGGCTTTCTGGGTGCATCTTCTGCGGCCTTTGACAGAAAAGACGTGCTTGGAAAGGGAACAGGGGAAATAATGACCTTGAAACGGATCTTCCACAAAGAAATAAGGTTCAAAGGCAGCATCCATTGGCCTTTCTTTTCACACAAAACCAAAGCTCCAAATACTATGGATATATTTGAGAAGTCTGTGCTTGATTATTTTATTCCTTGCAAAATTTGTGAGGATCCAGACTTTCCCTTCAATGGGTCCTGGCAAATGCATAAGTACTTCATGGAAAGGAATAATTCGGTTCCAGATGGAAATAAATTCCATAAAGTGAACAAAGACATTGACTAGTCTCCACTTAGAGAGGGCCTCCCTGAGGGGTGCTATATATCCAGTTGTTTTGAGTTGTTGTGATATAACCACACAAATTCCATTCCGGACAAGCATCGGAGGGAAAGTCCTCATGAAATTCTCTCCACTTTCTGTGTCTGAAACAAAGAGGCCAATCAGGGTTCATCTGAAATGGAGGAGCAGCTGGACAATTGCTGGGTAGTGGAATCCTTCTTTGGGGAGCATCTGGTGGAAAAAGGGGAATCTCCTTTTATCACTCAGAGCCTCTGAAGGAATTAGAGCAGTGATCTGAAAAAGTAATGAAAAATACTGTGTTACAATGTCGTCCAGATCAACTCCAATATATTACTTATTGACAAACCCAATTTGGTTTTGATGAATATATAAGAATAGTTTGTTCCTTAGTCACGGTTTAAAATATTTAAGACAGAATATTAACAAAATTGTATATAAAAATGGAATGCAAAATCATATTAAACCAAAAAAAAAAAAACAATATAAAATGCAATGTAAATTTCTGTGTCACTCATACAATTTCAACAATTAGATTCAAATTAGCAGATGTTACATAAAATGTCTGGATCTAAGATATAGGGCTGTATTATATGCTATTTTTGAGTACTAAAACCTCTTTCTCAGCTTCTACATCCCAAATTCTTTGTGAAGCAATTTTTCAGCTTCTTCTCTAGATGTGCAAGAGAGTAAGAGACCACAACTGCTAACACAAATTGACAGTTGTACAATCCAATAAGTGTTTAATTGAAATTTTGTCTGTTTTGGGACTATGTCTGTTTCATCGCTTTAATTTTAACCCAATAATTATATACCCTGAATTTATACAAAGCAGAAATTGTGTAAATTAACAATTATGTATGAGGGCAGGAGCTGAACTCCTTTTATCCATCCCAAAGATACTCTTCGTGGTCTGAATATTTTTTATACATAGACAGGACTATTGCCAACTTGATTCCAATTGGATAAGGCAGATATTATTGATATGTGAAAATGAATACGCTAATGGAGGTCCTCAAAACCTGGATAGTTTTTCAACAGTAGAATATTTAGTATAATATCCTCTACAGGGACCTTATGGCTCTTCAGGTCTTTAATGGTCAACTTGGAGATGAACATAATAGGCTAAGATATAGTTTATATGTCCCCTAATATTCTGAAAAACACCTCTTGAATTCTATGAAGATATTGGATCTGTTGTTCATCCCCACCACCCCACTCACCTTAGATAGAGAAAAACACACACAAACCTGTGGGACTTTGTAGGTGCCTCCTAATGTTGACATCTGGATGGAGATGTCCCTCGGATCTGCATCAATCAGAGCCAGGAGGTTGTCCTTCCTCCCACAGCCGTAGTTGGGGACATTGGCTTCTCCAGTGGAAAGAATGTCCATCAAGGCATCTGAAGTGTGGAAGATTCTTCCATAGTTGTCATGGATGTAGTAACCAAGTGTGAGGTTGTGCAGGAGCTGGGAAGTCTTGCTGACCATTTGAATGGCAAAAATTAATTGTTGGGTAGTTTTTAAATCAGAAATATCCCTATTGTAAAAATAATGTTCATGTTATAATGATCAGCAACAACAAATACTTTTAAAAGATATAATCCTTCACAAACCTGCTAAGCCTTAGGCCAACATTGATCCAAATCCAATGATCTAGGAATAGCTAACAACCAAGAAGATAGCCTCAAGATTCAGATGGATCTTGATGGACTAGAACACTGGGCCATATCTAACTAAATGAAATTCAATGTAGAGGAAAGTAAAGTCCTACATTTAGGCAAGAAAAACCCAAAGTACACCTATAGACTGGGTGAAACTAGGCTCAATACCAGTAACTGTGAGAGGGATCCTGGAGTCTTAGTGGACAACCAGTAAGTTAAAGATTAAAAATGGTTAAAGATGAGCCAGCAGTGTGCAGCAGCCACCAAAAAAGCTAATGCAATCCTAAATCGTATTAACAGAGGGATAAAACCAAGATCAAGGGAGGTACTAATACCACACTATGCAGCCTTGGTAAGACCACACCTAGAGTACTGCATCCAGTTTTGTTCACCAGATTACATAAAAGATGTTGAGACTCTAGAAAGAGTACAGAGAAGAGCAACCAGGATGATTAGGGGACTGGAGACTAAAACATACAACAAACGGTTGCAGGAACTGAGCTTGGCTAGTCTAGTAAAGAGAAGGACCAGGGGAGACATGATAGCGGTCTTCCAATATTTGAGGGGCTGCCACAGGGAGGAGGAAGGGGGTCAAGCTATTTTCTAAAGCGCCTGAAGGCCAGACAAGGAATAATGGATGGAAACTGATCAAGGAGAGATTCAACCTGAAAATAAGAAGAAACTTTCTGACAGAGAGAACAATCAACCAATAGAACAGAAGTTCCCTTAGGAAGTCGTGGGAGCGCAATCGCTTGAGACCTTCAAGAAGAGATTGGACTGCCATCTGTCAGAAATGGTGTAGGGTCTCTTGCTTGACAGGAATAAAGCAAAATAAAGCAAAAGAGGGGAGCCATGGAAATAACAATCATTCAGGAAATTAGACACGTCCTGAGGTACAAAAATAAATGAAATAAGAAGTAAAGGAGAGTGTTAGAATTGCATATGGAGGGAGTGCAACTCCGTCACCCTGCATGACTTACAAAGGAGAAGGTATGGAAGGAGGGCTGTTGAAAGGCCACATTATAGGCGACACCCATGATTCAGTTGAGACCACACCAATGAGATGGTCTCCAGGCCTGTAAAAGTTCCATGGATTGTACCCACCCTGGTGCTCCAAACTCAATGGGCATTTCCTTCTCAGCTTCCCACAGACTGATGGGGACACCAGCAGCAGCAGCAGAAGAAGCAGGAGGTCCATCATTTGTGGCATTAATCAATCCACTTCGTGTTTCTAACACAAACAACAGGAACAGTTGGAGAAATGCAAAGACTCTGAGAAGTGCCAGTGGCTTTCCTGATCTAAGCAGAGAATCACTCAGTTTCATCTGCAAAGGAGAGAAAGGTACAATCAAGAGCAGAGCCTGTACCTGTCCCAAAACTTGGTCCCAGAGAGCTTCACCCAAGGAATTTATCCTTTTCTGATACAAGATCCTTTGCATGTGGCTTCAGTCTAATGCCTGCATCAAAGTCAAAAACTGGAGATATAGCATCACAGGTCTCAAAGGCCCAGATAGTCATAATTACAGCAAGAAGCAACTTCTCCTCTTGGGATCCTGAACTTTTTCTGGGATCCATCTGCAGAGGAGAGGCTGGAATAAAACATGTTAGTAAAAATTATAGATACACCTCTGGGATCATTGTTCTGTTGTGGTTGTGGTCCTTCCTCCCAGTCAGGGCAAGTCCAGAAAGTGATGCTGGGGAAGAGAATTCAGCACCCAGGGAATTGACTTCTGCTGTCCTTCAACATGGCCTCTTGTCTCCAGAGATTGCTGGGGAAGGTCACTCAGAGCTATGGAGTTTGGTGCCACTTGTAAGTTATTGCCATTCAACTGTAGTGTTGCCTGTCTTCTAATGACAATCGGCACCCTTGATCTCTGCCCAAGGTTAAGAGTAGACCCTATTTGGAATTCTGTTTTATGTCATAATCCCATATATTGATCTTAATTGCAGCCGATTTTAAAATTGCTTGTGCCTGAAGTGAAATTTCATTCCCCATCTTTTCTAGCAATATTAATTTGGGGATAAGAGCTCATTAAAAAGCAGGAAAGTGACAACTGGTGGACTAGATCGTTGGGTAAATAGGGAGAAAGTTATAGAATGGATGGAAATTTTTATTTTTATTTTCTCGTCATTCCTGTCTTATGTTACAATCTTCCTATAATACACCAAGATTCTTTACATTGTGATGTTTCCTAGTTTTTTAAATAAAGAATGGACTGTAAAGTCTGCAGCTGAGATCTATCAATCCAAATCTGTCTGTCTGTCCATCCGTCCATCCATCCATTCATCCATCCATCCATCCATCCATCCATCCATCCATCCAATTTACTGGCCACCCATCTTATCACAGGGATGATTTCTGGAGATCTGGTGGCTCTTCCTCTGTTGTGGGGATCTTCTATTGTGGGGGAGGGACCCCTCTGACCTTTCCAATTTCTGAGGCCGAGACTTTCTATACCAGAAAACCTCCAAGGGGTTTGAAGGTGTGTTGGAACTCCTTTGTTCCTGGTTTATTTGCATCCATTGTTCAGGGAGGATGTTTCTTCACTGAGGGGGACATTAATGTGGGCTTCTTGGCCCAGAAGGGGGAACTGTGGGGGGCTGAGTGAGGGCGGGAACTGAAGGGACAGGCAGGTCCATCCTGGCAGGGAGGAGCAGAGGAAGGCCCGTATCCCAGGTCCACCGCTTGGAAGTTCTCCCCCTGAATCTCCCTCAAATTCTGCTCTCAGGGCCAGCAGACCAGATCCTGGGTGGCTCCGGGTTCAAGCTGTGGCTTTTCAGGGCCAGGTTGATGTGCGATGAGACTCTCTCCTCCTCCAGGAGGTTTCCAGCTGTGTCTGACCAAAGCCGGGTGAGGCCCAGAGGGGAGGAAGCCCCTCCTGGGTCAGGAATGAGCCCACCCCAACTTCTGGGATTGTCCCAGGGAGACCCCAGAGGAGGGGAGGAGGGGGGGCTGTGGTCATCCAGGGTTTCTCACAGGCCCTGAGGAGGCTCCATGTAGACCTCTGGCTTCTCTCTGGGGGGCTGCGAGGACCCCGGCCTGGTCAAGCGTGTTGTGTGAACGGGGTGCTCGCCAGAAGAAAAGGGTACCCAACACAGGGAGTCCTCGACCTACGACCACAACTGAGCCCAACATTTCTGTCATTACAGGAGACATCTGCCAAGTGAGTTTTGCCCCTTTTTATGACCTTTCCTGCCACAGTCATTAAGTTAATCATTGCGGTTAATAAATTAAGAACCCGGTTGTTAAGCGAATCTGACTTTGCTTGTCAGAAGGTCAGAAAATGGGACTACGTGACTTGGGACACAGCCATAATGGTCGTAAACGTGAAATTGTGTCCAAGCACCTGAATTCTGATCTCTGCATTTGATGCTCCAAAGGTCATTAACTGTGAAAAATGGTCCTCCCATTTCTTAGTGCAATTGTAACTTGAATCGGTCACTAAATGAATGGTTGTAAGTCGAGGCCTGCCTGTGTATCTCCACTTGTTCAGCTTCTCTTCCAGGAATTCATCTCCTTCCGAGTCTCCATCATCCACTGACTTCTTGGCCAACAGGTTCAACCTCAGAAAACAAACCATGGTTAAGAGGTGCATGTGTGAATGTGGCCCCTGGGGAAGAGACCGGGTTCGGAGGGTCGTGTGGATGCTAGTGGAATCAGTTGGGTGAATGGGGCTTCAATCCGGGGAGGGGGGGCTGAGTTCCAGTCCTGCCTGGGGCGCCAAGCCAGCTAGGAGGCTCTGGGCCAGCCGCTCTCTCGGAGCCCTGGGAAAGAGGCAATGGCAACCGCTTCTGAGCAGCCTGGCCAAGATCTCTGACCCGGCCTCCCCTGGGGGCTTCCGGGCCACCTTCCCACCCATCTGGCCGAGACTGAGGGGCCTCCCTGGGCCTGGCTTCCTCCTTGCCGGTCAAGCGGCCTCCAATGGGCTGGATTCAGAGAGGGTTTGGCAGGGGGCTTTGCTGTGAGGAGGGGGCATGGAGGGGTCCTGCAGGGCCAGGGAGGGTCTGCAGAGGGGTCCGCCCCCTCCCTAGTGAGGGCAGGGAGGGAGGGGGGCTGGGGGAGAGGGAGGCAGGAGGAGCCCCCCCATCTGGTCTGGGCAGCTGAGGTGCTGTCAGAAAGCCCGCCTCTGAGGGAGGGGCCCTCCTTGGGATTGGCTGGGAGGGAGAGGGGCTCTGACATCACAGGTAGGGACAGGTAGAGCTCCAAGGTGAGCCTTGGGCACCTGCAGGCCAGGTGGGGCTGGTGGGGTCCAGGGGGGAGGGGAGGTCAGCCTGGGCCCCTGCTGCCAATTTCCCCTGGGGACAGCCAGGAGCTTCTTCCTCCTCCTGCCTTGGGAAGTGGGGCGCCCTGTGGAGAGGGCTCCCTCGGGCCTTGCAGGGCAGGTGGGAGGATCTTCCCCATGGGGGCCCAGGGCAGGTGGAGAGTGAAGGGGGTGAGGGTCCCCAGGTTGCATCTCTTGCCAGGATCAAAGTCTGGTGTGCCAGCTTTGCACCTGGCAGGTGGGGGCTGCTGTTCCCGCAGGGGTCAGGGGTTGTGTGGAGCTGACCCAGCTTGGTCCAGGCTAGAAGGAAGGGCCGAGGCCGGAGGAGAGTCTCTTGGGAGATTCACGGGGCTTCCGGTGCCTTTGGGGGGCTCAGGATTGGAACTGGCTCTCCAGCCAAGCCCAGCACTGGTGGGACCCCTCAGTCCCCGTTGCAGAACCCCAGGCAGAGTCCCTGCAAGGGGGTTGGGTGAAGGTCCCTCCAGGTGGCTTCAGGGGCTCAGATCCATTGAGCTGAGTGAGCCCAACTCCTTGGAGCCTCATGGGAGTTTGAGTCCTCTTTCACCGGCTTTGGGAAGGAAGGAGCCCTCTTTCCTGGGCTGCCTTGAGTGGGCCAAGTTCGCAACTGCTGCTAGGGGCATCCAGGTGTTTCCAGGCATTTCTGCAGCAGTTTTAGCAAGCTGGGTGCATCTCAATTGGGCTTTGCCCACAGCCAGTCCTGAGTCTTTCCTGAGGGTGCAGAGGAGGTGGGCTTTAGAGGGAACCAGTCTCAAAGCGGCTTCCTTCTCCCTTCCCTTCCCACAAAGGAGCCTCTAAGGGGCAGGGGTCTCGTCCTTGGAGCCCCTGAAAATATGGAGGGAGATTTTGAAATAGGCTGACTCCATTTCATGCTTTCTGGCAGGTGGGAACCTTCCCCCGTCCTGTGTTCATGCGGGAAGCAGGTAATCACGCTATGCCACCAACCGGTTTATGTGTTTTGGCCTGGCACCTTTTGCCGACATTGCAGTTCTCTTCCATCAACCTGGGTTAAGGGCGTTGTGTGGACTCACCTAGTGGGGAGGGTCAACTCAGCCTGTCTGCACACAGGAAGGGGAGCTTTTCCTAGGATCCGTTTCTGGCTCCTTGGGGGTTTTCAGCAGCTGCAATACTTGGAGTAAACTACGGCTGGGCGAACAGGGGTTGGCTGAATGTGTGAATCGGATCAGAGTTTGGCATTCAGGGAAAAAAGTTGGGACAATGGGAATGGGTCAGAGAGGCAGCTTTAGGGGTGGGGGTGGGGGTCAGTGATCCCCCCACAATGTCTGGACAAACCTGGACTCCAGCCCCCTCATCCTCAGCCCCAGCCATGCCCTTAACAGAGACCCCAAAGGGAGGCCCAGCGGAGGCTCTTCTGTCCTCCAGGGAGGAGCCAGGGGGCTCAGGGGTCCCAGCCAGAGAGCAGCGGCCACGGAGGAGGAGGAGGAGGAGGCTTGTGGCCGGAGAGCCTCACTCAGGATCCGGGGAGTTTGGGCGACTCTGCCTGAGCCTGAAGGGCCAGGAAGGGGCCGAATTCGCAGTGCATCCCAGCTTGGATCCAGGGCGGCTCAGGGCAGTCTCAGAACCAGCTGGGATGGCTCCCAAACCAGGATCCGGGTCTTTAAGGGATATTGAGGGTTAGTCCAATTCACAGGGGCCTGTTTCACTTCTGATAGCCATAAGAAACCACGTTTTCTGCATTCTGCAAGCTGGCCAATGACTGAGGGTCCCTTCAGGGGTCACTGTTGTTTCCCAAAATGGAGGCAACGCGTGGAGAGAGGTTGGTCTGCATGAGTGTTTTTCAAACTTGAAGAGGAATGGACTTCAACTCCCAGAGTTCCCCACCCAATAATGCATGGACTTCCTCATGTTGGGCAGGGAATTCTGGGAATTAAAGTCCCTTCATCTTCAACTTCCAAGTTTGGAAACTGCTGGTCTACCTTTTTCCCTGAGGTGAGGAGTTAAAGCCCTGCACCAAGACTTGGCTAACTCACAGGTTGCTCCATCTATTTTCTTTCTTTCTCTTCCCTCCCTCCCTCCCTCTCCCACTCTCCCTCCCAGGTAACCCCAGATCCCCCTCTGAAGACCCGGCCCTGCATGGCTTCTTCCTGACAGGAGCCTCTCCTGGAAAGACACGGAGCCCAAGTGAGGCTGGAGAAACCCCGGGGCTGCGTCCCCCCAGCATTCAACTAGGGACTCATAAACCAGGTTAGTCTCTTCCCAGAAATGGGGGCCTCCCTCAAATCCCTTCCTCTTTCCTAGCCCTCTCTATGGATCTGGGCTTTGCTTTCCCGAGTGCCCCATGTATGAAAAAAAGTGGCAGTGGAACATGGGACTTGGGCTTCCCTCTTCCCAGGACTTGCCTGGCCTCTACATCGGAAAAAGAGGCTGGGGAACTATTTGGATTTTGGCACTAAATAGGCATAATTAAATGCTGAAGTTGAACGTGTTAAAAAGAAAGAATAGCTAATAAGTGGAATTAATGAAATTAATGAAAGTTTAAAAAGGGAAAAAGGGAAAAGAAAGGGTGGAACGTGGAAACAGAACTGAACCAGAACTGGGAAAAAGTTGGAAAAGAAATCAACAGAAGGAAGCTGGAAACAAAGATTTATGGACACTGACTGTTGAAATTTAATATAAAGGAAGGTGGTTGCAATAAACTACTAGACAATTGGATTGGACATAAATATTAAAGAAAGGAAAATAAAAGAAGAAGTAGTGTACAAAAGGGGAGAAATCTGTGTGGAAATAAAATTGGAACAACAAAATTGGAAGGAAATGATGAAAGAAAGCTTGGAAATGTACAGGATTATACTACAAAAATTAGAAATGGTAATGCAGATTAAAGAAGAAGAAAGAGAACCAGGGGGGGAGGAGTGAACTAAAGAGGAAACCAGCCCTAAAGAACAAGTGGAACAACATTAAAACAAGAAAAAAAGAATTAAAGTTTAAAATGTGAGGTTTAAAACAAAGGAAAAGGAAACAGCAGAAGAGGGAATTACAGAGGAGAAATCAAGAGAGGGAGGGGGATAAAATAAATAACTGGAATAAGAAATGGAGAGAAATTATAAAGGAAAAAAGGGGAATTAAGAGAAAGGACCAGAAAATGATGGGAAGTGGAAAGCAAACAACAATGAAAAAAAATTATATAGTCAGGAGAATGAGAGACAATGGATAGGAGAAGAAGAGGAAGAGGGATTCTGCAAGGTAATGTGTCGTGATATATAAGAACATAGATTTAAAAATGGAAAAGAATGGAATTGATATTTTTCTTTTAAGGATTATTGTTAAACCAGACATAGATTTAATTGAGATATGGAAATGGGAATTTACTGTAAGAATATTAATTTATATTAAATGAAGCAGTGAATAAAGTTAAAATGAGATGAGAATTGTAATGGAAAGACTATTATCAGTTTCTAAAATTAATTGAATAAATAGTTTTGAAATAGATGATTTAGAATGTAATTGAGAAAAAAAATACAATGCGGAATCTGACACACACACACACACACATAAATACCTGTGTGATATGTAGTAGTTAGATTGTTATTAATGTAGAATGTGATAATTAAAAAATGACTATACTATGGTAAAACTTTATAATGATTTAAAGGGAATAAATTGGGGGAGTGGATAAGGCAAAGGGGTGGAAAGCTCGAATTGACAATTAAAGGGGACATCTGGATTATTAGAATTAGGATGGAACCTATTGAACAATGAATGGAATAATAGTATGTGATGAAATTGCAAATGTGACAGATAAAAGTAAATATATGTA
>NW_020769960.1:0-11041 GCF_900518735.1 Pseudonaja textilis
AAAATTAAAATTGAATCAGAATTTGCAAAAACAAGGGATACATATTGACTGGTGGCCATATCTTCAGTTACAAACCAGACATAAAAAAGACATAGAAGATTATGGAATATGTATGGAATTACAACAATTGGGAAAGATTTTAATAGGCCCTAATGAAAAGAACATTACAAAAATTTATAAGTATTTATTAGAAGTAGAATTAGAAGAGGAAATTGTTAACGGATGTATGATAGCTTTGACTCAAAATATAGAACATAACATAAATTTAACAGAATGGGAAAGTATGTGGAATCAAAGTTATAAATTAACAAAATCCTCAACATACAAAGAAAATATTTATAAGATGTCCTACAGATGGCATCTACCACCAGCGAGACTGGCGAAAATACCCCAACATGAATCCGGCATGCTGGAAATGTAGTAAGAAACAGGGTATTTTCTATCATATGTGGTGGTCTTGTTCAGAAGCCCAAAAATATTGGCTTAAAATAAAACAATGGTTGCAAGAAATTCTTAAGGTACAAATAGAGTTGGAACCTGAAATATTTCTGTTAGAAATACTCAAAAAGTAATATAAAATAGATATATAGATAGATAGGTAAGTGGGAGAGAGAGAGAGAGAGAGAGAGAGAGAGAGAGAGGGAGAGAGAGAGATAGGTAGATTGTAGATGTAGATATTATATTACATATCTTAACAGCCACCAGAACATCCTACGAACAATGTTGGAAACACAAGTGTTTACCCCCGATGAACTGATCATTCAAAAAATTATGACCTGTGCTGAAATGGACAAACTGACCCTAATATTAAATGACAAGGACATACTATAAAATTTGGGGTATGTGGTATAATTGGATAAAATTAAGACAGATAGAAAATGAACAAATTTAAGATAAACAATTTATTGAAAATTCTATATACTTGCATAATATTGTATATATTTATAAATATGCACAAAAGATGGAAACGGATGAAATGGATGTCACAGAATAGTTAATGTTAAGATTAAGTTTTTGTTTTGTTTTAAAAGACGTAAAAGACCAGTAAAATTTATTTAAAAAGAAAAAAGAAACAGCCTTGAATTGAGTCATGCCCTATTTTACAATGTTTTGGCTGAATCATGTAGTCATCAAGTGAATACAGCTACTTCAAAGAGCTTTGCCTGCTGAAAGACAAATAGGAAGGGAACAAATGATACTTGGCAGTGGCCGAATGCACAAATTTTGAACATCTGATCATGGGTATGCTGTGATAGTCCTAAATGTTGTAAATCAATTGAATGGTTGGTAAATAAATGGTCATAAATGGAAAACCACCTGTAATGTAATCTCTGTGCAATACAAATTGTAGTAAAATGTTTTCTGTGAATTTGATTATCATTATCATTATTACCCAAAACTTTAATAACTTTATTAAAGTTATTAATAATAACTTTATATTATTTACTCAAAATTGAGGAAGGAGAAATTAACCAGATACATGCTGGTTAATTTTCCAGGCATCTTCAAAATGAATGTGTTCCTAATGAAATATACTCCTTTAACAATTTCATCAATATAAATGCTTGGAAAACTATTCAGCACAATTTCTACAGTAAAGCACAAATAAACATGGAAGTCCACTTGCAATACAGATTACCACCACATTCTACGGCACATTCACTACTTCCTCTGTCTTCTTAGCTGTCTGTTGTTCAAATCTGGTCTCAGAACAATAATGTAGCATTTGGGGAAAAAGATGCAAATCAGAAGCCCAGCACTTGATGCTAACATTGAAAAGATCTCCACAGCCACCATGTATTTCCCCTTGGTGCTCAGGTAGGTTGGAATGAAGGATATCCAAACACTGCAGAAGACCAACATGCTGAAAGTGATGAACCTGGCTTCATTAAAAGTGTCTGGTAAATTTCTGGCAAAGAAAGCCACTATGAAGCTGATCATGGCCAAGAGACCCATATAACACTTTGCACAGTAAAACATAATAATGGAACCTTCTTTACATTGTAGGACAATGTTTTCAGTCTCTGAGTACAGGTCAGGATTGGGAATAGGAGGAGAGATGGACAACCATACAGTGCAAATCCCTACCTGAATTAAGAAGCCAGTTAAAACAAAAGTGTAGCCCAGTTTTTTCCCCACCCACTTTTTTATCCCACTTCCTGGCTTTGTTGCTACGAAAGCCAGGACCACAGTCACAGTTTTGGCCAGCACACAGGAAATAGCCACAGAGAAGATGATGCTGAAAGTAGTTTGTCGGAGAATACATGCCACCTTGTTTGGTTGACCAATGAATAGTAATGCACAAAGGAAGCAGAGCAGGAGGGTGATCAGGAGCATGTAGGTAAGATTCTGGTTGCTGGCCTTGACAATGGGAGAGTTGTGATGTATCATAAATATCCTTAGTATGAGGATTGTGATTGTGGAACAGAGAAGAGAAAAACAAGCTAAACTGATTCCCAAAGGTTCTTTATAAGACAAGAAACTTATGTCCTTGGGAATACATGAATCCTGGTTTTTGCTGGGATATTTTTCTTTTGTGCAACTATAGCAGTGATTCATATCTGTAATTGAAAAGGTCTTATCTAAGTCTCAGTGAATGGATAAACCTTAGAAGTATATATATATGAATACATAGGAAATTGAAAATAATAACTTTATAGAAAGGACTAGATATAACATGTACTGAAGAAAATTTCACACACCATAGAAAACATTCATTTAACAGTGGATATGCAAATATCTATTGGAAATCTACATGCTACTAAAATTCTCATATTTAAAACCTTTAACTGGGTGAAACAATGTATCAGAGACAAAAAGTTTGGAACCAATGTACCTCAAATTGGCTATCTAACAGAATGCTTACAAAATCCAAGACCCATGCCTCCAAGACCTTTGGGGAAGTTATGGCTGTTTCACCTGCCAGGCTATTGCTGCAAGTTGTTGCTGTGGTCATGTGACTCTCATTTTAATGGTCTATGACAGTTTCCCAATTATAATCAGAATCAATCCCTCCCTAGCAGCTGCTACTTATCTGCCTGCTAGGAAAGGAAAGAAAGAGATGGGAAGAACAATTAGGAATGAAGGAGGGGAAGGGAGAATAGGGAGGGGAAAATTCCCATATACTTCTGCAAGCCCACACATCTCTCCATTTGCCTTTGCAGAACTGTGCCCCCTATGCACTTTCTCCAATCCGTTCAACACCTATTGCAGAACCTCATTCACCCTTCCCTACCTGTACCAACTCCACTTGTCTATCCATGATTCTTACTGCCCCTCTCATGCACTCCCAACTTCTGTCATGTATCTTTCCCTACCTATATCAAACACTTCTTCCAAGTAAGACATCTGATTCATATGGAATTTCTCACACACACCCAGCTATCTTTCACAACCCACTCCCACTCTCCCAAATGCCCCCCTTGACCCATATATCACTTCTCACTTACCTATGATCCTTCCCACATACCCTGTCAACCATCCACATACTTTCTCCGACTGCATAGCATCTCTTGCAAAGGCCTGGGCCATCTTTCTCTGTTTAAATAACTATATATTGGTGCCACTTTTATGTGGCACTTTTTAAAATGACTAATTTAATATCAAAATCTTGTTTCCTCATGTATCCTTTTTTGCTGAAGATGAAAGAAGAGAATATGAATTCCATTCTGGGACTACAACTCATGGATTTCTGGTTTCTAGCCTGGTGTCTTCATCACTACATCAAACTGGTTCTCAGAATAATGAAAACAATAGAAAGATCACCTGAAAAATTCAAAGTAGTTGTATACTACCATTGTTAACAATATTATAACTGTATAAGAAGTTAAAGACAATCTTTTTTAAAAATATATGTCACTTTATAAGGAGTTAAACACAAATGAATAAAATATCCTCACCCTCCTTTTCCGAAATCTTTCCTTCTGGACATGACATGCAAGTGTAACAGCAAAATGGCTCCCCATCCATGACCTGTTTCCTGGACCCTGGATAACAGCTTGGTGTACATAGGGAAACAGGACGTGTCTAACTTATAAATCAGAAATAACAAAAAAAAGTGGTAATCTTTGAGCACCGTATTTCTGAATTCTTACTAACTCTCTGCAACATGGCTGTCTTGAATTAAAATATAATATGCAATGTTAACTTGAACATCATGGTATAATAGGTATTATTAGGTATAATAGCAACAACAAAAAAAATTAGAGGTCTAGGTTGATCAATTTAATGTTTGAAAATTCATGGCTAATTGTGATTTTAGTTCTATACTTCAACTTTCATTTAATATTTCCAATTTAGAGTACTTCTTAAAACAGTATATATTTGAGAGAACACACAGTTTCAGATTAAATTAAAATATATTTTAACTTGAAAAGCATCCTCAGAACAGCCTTAACTGCCTTGTCAATTTTACTTATCATCACTGAGATTCAGTGTTGATATCAAACCCCTTGTTCCTGCAGCCTACCTGATTAAACCAGCTGTGCCATGTTATGGCATCTTCCTTAATGAAGAATGATTGATCTGTAGAAGACTGAGGGTCTATCCTTCCAATTTTTACTTTTGTTATCTTTTTAGAAAGAATAAAATTAATGATATCAAATCCAGCAATTAACTTTCCATCTTGGTCAAAGGAAATCTTGTATCCAACACTGTTATTAAATGTGACCTGTCTTAAAAAGTGATGGAGCTAAATTACAAAGAAAGGACAAATGTTGAGAAAAAAGTTGTAGACTAAAACCATGTGCAGTTGGAAAGCCCCTAGTTCTGCTTTCATTCATTTAAATATTTATTTATTCATTCGAGGTAATTGGCATCTCTTACTTGCATTATTTTTGAGGTTTCCCTTCCCATTCAGTCTGTCTTTACTTTTTCTGTTAATATTTTGAATGGTGGCAGTGAAATTCTATCTTTTAAAGCCATTTTGAATATTGCCCAAAAATATTTTTTTATGATAGCATTATTTACATAAAACAATAGCCTTTGTGTGAGATGATGATATGTATGTGATGATATCCATTTATCAAGATCAAGCCCTAGACTGCCTCAACAAAGAATCCGGATCAAAGTGCATACATAACTGGAGGTGCTACTGGACTATTTAGCTGACTCTACTTTGCCCCTGTGCTTCTTGCTCCCCTTTCACCTATAATTTATAATTTAGCAGAATAACAAAGCTGGAAGGGACTTTGGAGGTCTTGTAGTCCAACCACCTACTCAAGTAGAGAAATGGTTGTCCAATTTATTTTTAAAAACTTCCAGTGTTGGAGAATTCATAACTTCTGGAGGCAAGCTGTTCCACTCACTAGTTGTTCTAACTGTCAAGAAATTTCTCCTTAGTTCTAGACTGGTTCATTTTAATTGTTTTATTCCTTTGCTATTATTATGATTATATTTTTTTTCATGTTTCCCATTTTATTATTGTAAGCTTCTCAGGGTAGCTCTTTGACTAGCCCCAGTGAAGATAGATGGCAAGTAAATTGAACAAATAAATAATAAATAAAAGTATTAGTACCACTATATACTACTTTAGTAAGGCCACACTTGGAATATTGCATCCAGTTTCAGTTACTGTGATACAAAAAAGATACTGAGACTTTCTTTCTAGAGTGCGGAGAAGAGCCACAAAGATAACTAGAAGGCTGGATGCTAAAATATATGATGAAGAGTTGTAAGAGTAGAAAGGAGAAAGAGTAGAAAGGAGAAGGATAGCAGCCCGCATACCTAATGGGGTGCGAGTCATATAACTATAAACCAAGAATATCAATAAGACATTTAGGGTAAGTGCGCTTGAGATCGTGATTTTATTTTATTTCAAAATGACTGGCTTAGTTCAGTGTAATACTTGTTTTACAGTTGTCTTTTGCAGTACTCTTTTCAAACTTGGATACCTCTTTGTAAAAAAAAGTTACCAGTCTACATGGGCAGATTACCTACCTAGAATCTGTAATCTGTGCTCTCCAAGCAGAAATTAGATGCCCAATGCAGCCATCTATTGAGCTGCCATGCTACCTGCCCCCACTACCACAAAGATCCCACAGGAAAAGGGAAGTATGGATAACTGTGGGATCTGACAGGGTGAGAGCTGTGGACCATAAATGCAAAGCTTCTGCTGTGTCCCAGCATAACAGATACAGTGCCTTTGCTGACCTTAATAGGGACACTAAAGTGACAGGTCAAGGTAGTTGTGATAATAACTCAAGTAAGCCAGGGGTCATGGTCCTAGAAGAAGAACTTATTTTGGAAAGGAGAAAGTGTGAATCAGGTATTACGTACCAGTCACAAAAGAAGAGCAAGGCATCCAAAAAGAGAAGCCACCATCTGGTTGGGGACTCAATTGTAAGGGATGTAAATTTAGGAAAAGATACTGAGGTTTTGAAAGAGGTCAGGTATCTACCAAGTGCTACTGCTACACAAGAGGCGTATTCTTAAGATAGTCAAGAATGCCAGCAAGGACTGTGATGTTGATGCTATTATACATCTTGGTACAAATGATCTGTCCCAGAAGGGTGTACTTTCTGTTCAGAAAGACTTCCAGAGCTTGAGGTATGAACTTAATAATATGGGCTGTAGGTTTATCTGTTCAGCGATTCTACCAGTATACTTGAAATATATATTTGAAATATATTTGAAAGAGTTGATAAAAACCCGAATAACATCCTTTGACACCATAGTAGCATCCCTGCACTCTTTAAAAGAAAGATAATGCAAACTTGAAAAAAAGACACAATGCAAAAACCTGAACATCCAATAGCTACAAACCACATCTCTACCCAACAACCACAACCCCGTCCACAACCCAATCCACAAAAAAACATAAATCAGACAAATAATGATATCCCAATCCTCATCAGAGAAGCTGTTGAGCATGAATAGAAACATCCAAACACCATCTTATTTGGTCTAGAGGACATCAATGACAATGATGACATCACAACCATCCGAAACACGATCAGTGATTATCAAGCATCAACCATCTCCCCTGATGAAATACTTGACATTTCCAACATTGGCCAAGAGCTCAAAAACAGAGAAGGCTCTGTGGCCCCATGCTTCTGCAGGGTCATTTGCAAAAATGAATCAAGCAAACGTAAATTCATTTATACTATAAATTTACTTGCCAAAAGCAACACCAACCATAAGAACCTCCATTCTTGCCCTGACCTAACCATACAGCAACATGCCCGCTCCAATGTACTCCACACTGAACTCAAAAAATGTCTAGACAATGGAGAAAAGGACCTGTACATTGACTACCATGCTGACTGTATCAAAAGTAAGTCACACAACCCACAACTCAGCTTTAACCATTAACCACAACCCTACCTCAACCAACCCACAATCACCCAAGACTAAGCACACACGCCCCTAACTACCTTAATTCCAACTACTGCTGGCCTTAAATGCAAGCTGTTCAATGCAAGAAGCCTTGTGAATAAAATACCTGAATTTCTCCTCTTACTAAATATGGCTAAATTCAATATCATATTTGTCTGTGTGACATGACTCAATGCATCTCTCCCTGACTCCATTACCACAGATGTTTACCGATCAGTTCATGAAATTTGGAGAGGAGGTGGTGTTACTATCTTCTAGAAAAATTCTTACATCTAAAAATCACCCAGGAGCTTGTTCTTCCTGAGACCATCATCTGTGAACTATCCTTAATTATCACATTTCGATTCTTACTATGTTACAGAGCACCTGATTATGACAGTGAACATGTAAACAAACTAAATTCACTACTAACATGGACAACATCCTGCCCACATGCTTTTATCTTTCTTGGTGATTTCAATCTACCTCATATTGACTGGACCCTAAACAAATGTACAACTGAACCCATACATGCAACCTTCTACAATGCTGTTACAAATCTGGGACTGGAACAACTAGTAACCAACAATACTAGACTTAACAACTCGTCTTCTGCAGTAGTTTGAGTTTAATTTATGGAATGCAAACTAAAGAACCCTTTCCCAACAGTGACCACAATCTGATTGACTTTTGTCTCAACATACACCCACACAAAAATCATCACAATGATGTAATCCCCAATTATAACTTCAAAAAAGGCAACTATGATCTTATAGACAACAATCTCTCATCCCTTGATTGGCAATTTCTATTCACTGCATGCAATATTGTAGAAGACCATTACAACATATTTTTACTTGAAGTCAAAAGAGTCATCAAACTATAAGTATCAACAACTCCCCCCCCCCGAAAAAAAAACAAATTACCAATAACAATAAGGAAACTTCAATCCAAAAAGAGATCACTCTGGCAGAAGAACAAATCTGGTCACGTTGCAAATTTCAAAAGCTGATACAAAAATTTATGCCACCAGATGAAGACTGAATGTACCAATTATCACATTAAACAAGAGAAAACCTTCTATGCAACAATTCCACCCGTGCTTTTTTACAATTTTGTAAACAACAAACTAAAAGACTCAAGGTCCATCCCACCCCTGATAAGACCTAATGGTAAAGACTTCAACGATGACACCATTAAACACATTCTTTGGCTCAGTATTTGTAAACAGCAATGGATCATGCCCAATATTTCCTAGTCAAACCACAGGCAACTACAATAATCTAATACATATCAATTCCACAGAAGACAACGTTGAAAAAGCACTATGCAATCTAAAACCATCTCTATCTATTGGACCAGATGGAATATGTGCCTACTTCTTAAAAAAGCTATCCATTGCCATAGCCGAACCTCTATGCATAGTCTTTAAAAAATCTTTCAGGACCAGCTCTTTGCCAAAACTATGGTCACAAGCCATGATCATCCCCATCTTCAAAAAGAGATACCCCAGCCTAGCTGAAAATTACAGACCAATCTCTTTATGCTGCATCACCTGTAAAGTCATGGCATCAATTCTTAACCAATCCATTATCCTCCACTTAGAGACAAACAACCTACTCTCTAATAAACAATTTGGTTTCAGAAAAAAAATTAACCTGTAATCTGCAACTCTTACACTGCAAAAACATATGGACTACACAACTCGATCAGAGCAAAGCAATAGATGCAATCTACATAGACTTCTGTAAAGCCTTTGATTCAGTGGCATACGACAAACTACTCCAAAAACTAAAATCTTACAGTATCTTTGGACACCTGCATAACTGGATAGAAGCACTTCTGTCAAATAGACAACAAATAGTCAAAATTGGGACTTTTCTATCAAATTCTGTACTTGTCAATAGTGGTGTCCCCCAAGGCAGTGTTCTAGGACCAACTCTTTTCATATTCTACATAAATGACCTCTGTGATCATATTAAGAGTAACTGCGTTCTCTTCACTGATGATGTAAAGGTATTCAACACCACAGACAATACTGCTACCCTTCAAAAAGTCCTTGACTATGTATCTTCTAGGGGTGAAGTCAAATTAGGGAAAGAAAAAATGTCCAATCTGTGCTTTAAGTCTTTCTTATAATTAATTTCTATTCTCTTTATCTTCAAGGCATCTCCTCCAGCAAAGTCTTAGAGTAAAAATTTGTTTTCCCCAGCCTCTCCCTTCCCACTTATAACAAAGGAGTTTAGGTTTTACCTTCTATCAAAAGGCTAGTTTCCCTTGTCCATTTGTTAATTCCATAAGGGAGGGAGAGTAACTTCCCCTTTTCGTCACTTTTCTTCACAGCTGAAAACATCAATCAGGAACATTATAGCTTCCAAGTCATTACTTTCCCAGGTGTTAAATATATCCTTAAGGTCCCAGTTCGACCAAGAAAAAACTTTCTTAAAAAAAAAAAGAAAACTCCTTCTCCCTCCTGCGCATTCTTTATCCAATTGCCGGCTTCTTTATGGTGGCCATAAAAGACCACCACTGCACCGTCTTGAGAGAAGGGGGTTATTGCCGGCTGGGGGGGGTTGCGATGCCCCTCACCCCCGTCCAGATCCCCCCTATCTTCAGCTGCCCCAACAGGGCAGCCTTAGCCTCCAAATCCGTCAGGATCGGAGGCACCAAGGCAGCTAGCACAGCAGGGATCGCAGAGAAGGCGAATCCCTGCTGTCACCGAAGCCGACAACCGGAAGTGTGTATGTATCAGAATGGTCAGACAAATGGCAACTTCAAATCTCAACAAATAAATGCTCTTACATATTGGCAAAAAAAATCAGAAAATAAAATACAGGCTGAATAGTCAAGACCTTGTTGATGACCAAACTCTATCAAGGATCTTCTCTAATGATCTAAGTGATAGAGCCCACTGTAACTACACAGCCAAAAGGGCATTAAGAGTTGTTAACCTAATCTTACATAGCTTTTTCTCTGGTAATATTACACTACTAAGTAGAGCATACAAAACATTTGCTAGACCAATACTCGAATACAACTCATCAGTCTGGAACCCACATTACGTATCTGATATTAACACAGTTGAGAAAGTCCAGAAATATTTCACAAGAAGAGTTCTCCACTCCTCTACTCATTGCAGAATACCTTATGCCACCAGACTTGAAATTCTATACCTAGAAAACCTAGAACTATGCTGCCTTCGGTGCAATCTAAGTATAGCATATAAAATCATACATTGCAATGTCCTACCTGTCAATGAATACTTCAGCTTCAACCACAACAATACAAGAGCAAACAATAGATACAAAGTCGTATTTGTAGATTGTCGCACCAAACTTGATTGCAGGAAATACGACTTCAGCAACAGAATGGTCAATGTCTGGAATACTCTGTCTGACTCTGTGGTTTCTTCCCCAAATCCCCAAAACTTTAACCTTAGACTGTCTACTATTGACCTGACCCCTTTCCTAAGAGGTCTGTAGGAGACGTGCATAAGCGCACCAATGTGCCTACCGTCCCTGTCCTATTGTTTCTTTTCTTTTTTTTATTTTTCTTATATGTATCCTTGTATGTTTTTACTTATACCTGTTATCTTGTAAGCAATTGACAAACCAAATAAATAGAAAGAAAGAAAGAAAGAAAGAAAGAAAGAAAGAAAGAAAGAAAGAAAGAAAGATGATAGATAGATAGATAGATAGATAGATAGATAGATAGATAGATAGAT
>NW_020769960.1:11051-36810 GCF_900518735.1 Pseudonaja textilis
GATAGATAGATAGATAGATAGATAGATAGATAGATAGATAGATAGATAGATAGATAGATAGATAAAAAAAATAGACAACTGGAGTCTAAAACATTCAATGAATAGTTGCAGGAACTGGGCTTGGCTAATCTAGTAAAGAGAAGGACCAGGGGAGACATGATAGCGGTCTTCCAATATTTGAGGGGCTGCCACAGGGAGGAAGGGGTCATGCTATTTTCTAAAGCACCTATAGGCCAGACAAGGAATAATGGATGGAAACTGAACAAGGAGAGAAATAAGGAGAAACTTTCTGACAGTGAGAACCATCAACCAATGTTACAGCTTGTCCTCGGAAGTTATGGGAACGCCATCACTTGAGACTGTCAAGAAGCGATTGAACTACCATTTGTCAGAAATGGTGTAGGGTTTCCCGTTTGGGTGGAGGTTTGGACTAGATGACCTGCAAGGTCCCTTCCAACTCTGATTATCTGTTATAGAACTGGATATATCTATTCTAATGAAAACAAGGACTAGGGGTGACATGATTACAGTTTTTCTAATATTTATGGGCCATCACAGAAAAAGGGGATCAACTGATTCACTGAAGCACCTGAGTGCCAGACAAGAAATAACAAATGGAAACAAGAAGAAATCCAACCTAGAAATAAGAAGAAATTTCTGACAGTGAGAACAATTAATCAGTTTTGTAAATTTATTTATTTATTTATTTATTTATATTATTTGTCAATTGTTTACAAGATAATAAGTATAAGTGTATACATAATTATGAATACATGATATGGGTACATATAAGAAAAATAAAAGAAAAATAAAAGAAACAATAGGACAGGGATGGTAGGCACATTGGTGCGCTTATGCACGCCCCCTACAGACCTCTTAGGAAAGGGGTGAGGTCAATAGTAGACAGTCTAAGGTTAAAGTTTTTGGGGTTTGGGGAAGAAACTACAGAGTCGGGTAGAGTATTCCAGACATTGACCACTCTGTTGCTGAAGTCGTATTTCCTGCAATCAAGCTTGGTGCGGTTAACCTTGAGTTTGTATCTGTTGTGTGCTCTTGTGTTGTTATGGTTGAAGCTGAAGTATTCATTGACAGGTAGGACATTGCAATGTATGATTTTATATACCATGCTTAAATCAGACCGAAGACGGCGTAATTCAAGGTTTTCTAGTTCTAGAATTTCAAGTCTGGTGGCATAAGGTATTCTACAATGAGTAGAGGAGTGGAGAACTCTTCATGTGAAATATTTCTGGACTTTCTCAATTGTGCTAATATCAGATACGTAATGTGGGTTCCAGACTGATGAGCTGTATTCGAGTATTGGTCTAGCAAATGTTTTGTATGCTCTAGTTAGTAGTGTGATATTACCAGAGAAAAAGCTACGTAAGATTAGGTTAACAACTCTTAATGCCTTTTTGGCTATGTAGTTGCAGTGGGCTCTAGCACTTAGATCATTAGAAGTGAGTATTCCAAGGTCCTTTACAGAGCTTGGATCATCAACAAGATCTTGACTATTCAGCTTGTATTTTATTTTTGGATTTTTTTTGCCAATATGTAAGACAGAGCATTTATTTGTTGAGATTTGAAGTTGCCATTTGTTTGATCATTCTGATACACAGTCAAGATCTTTTTGAAGGGTAGCAGTATTATCTGTGGTATTGAATAGCTTTACATCATCAGCGAAAAGAACGCAGTTGCTCTTAATATGATCACAGAGGTCATTTATGTAGAGTATGAAGAGAGTTGGTCCTAGAACACTGCCTTGGGGGACACCACTATTGACAGGTACAGAATTTGATAGGACACTCCCAATTTTGACCATTTGTTGTCTGTTTGACAGGAATGCTTCTATCCAGTTATGCAGTTGTCCAGAGATACCATAGGATTTTATTTTTAATAGTAGTTTGTCATGTACCACTGAATCAAAGGCTTTACAGAAGTCTATGTAGATTGCATCTATTGTTTTGCCCTGATCAAGTTGTGTAGTCCATATGTTTTTGCAGTGTAAGAGTTGCAGATTACAGGATAGTTTTTTTCTGAAACCAAATTGTTTATTGGAGAGTAGGTTGTTTGTCTCTAAGTGGAGGATGATGGATTGGTTAATAATTGATTCCATGACTTTACAGGTGACGCAGCATAAGGAGATTGGTCTGTAATTTTCAACTAGGCAAGGGTCTCCCTTTTTGAAGATGGGGATGACTGTGGCTTGTGACCATAGGTTAGGCAAGGAACTGGTCCTGAAAGATTTTTCAAAGATTATGCTTAGAGGTTTGGCTATGGCAGTGGATAACTTTTTTAAGAAATAGGCACATATTCCATCCGGTCCAATAGATAGAGATGGTTTTAGATTGCGTAGTGCTTTTTCAACATTGTCTTCTGTAAAATCGATATGTATTAGATCACTGTGGTTCGGCTAGGAAATATTGGGCATGATCCATTGCTGTTTACAAATACTGAGCCAAAAAATGTGTTAAAGATGTTGGCTTTAATGGTGTCATTGCAGTCTTTACCATTAGGTCCTATCAGGGGTGGGATGGACCTTGAATCTTTTAGTTTGTTGTTTACAAAATTGTAAAAAGCATTGGTGGAATTGGTGCTTAGGAGGTTTTCCTCTTGTTTAATGTGATAATTGGTGCATTTGGTCTTTATTTGGTGGCATAAATTTTTGTATCGGCTTTTGAAATTGGCAACGTGACCAGATTTGTTTTTCTGCCAGAGTGATCTCTTTTTGGATTGAAGTTTCCTTATTGTTATGGGCAATCTGTTTTTTTGTTTTGTTTTGGGAGTAGTTGTTGGTACATATAGTTTGATGACTCTTTTGACTTCAAGTAAAAATATGTTGTAATGGTCTTCAACAGTATTGCATCCAGTGAATAGAGATTGCCAATCAAGGGATGAGAGATCGTTGTTTATAAGATCATAGTTGCCTTTTTTGAAGTTATAATTTGGGGATCACATCATTGTGGTGGTTTTTGTGTGGACGTATGTTGAGACAAAAGTCAATCATATTGTGGTCACTGCTGGAAAAGGGTTCTTTAGTTTGTATTCCGTAAATTAAATTCAAACTATTGCAGAAGATGAGATCAAGGCAGTTGTTTAGTCTAGTGTTGTTGGTTACTAGTTGTTCCAGTCCCAGATTTGTAACAGTATTGTAAAAGGTTGCATGTATGGTTTCAGTTGTACATTCATTTAGGGTCCAGTCAATATGAGGCAGATTGAAATCACCAAGAAAGATAAAAGGGTATGGGCAGGATGCTGCCCATGTTAGTAGTGTATTTAGATTGTTTACATGTTCGATGTCATAATCAGGTGCTCGGTAACATAGTAAGAATCGAATTGTGATATTTAAGGATAGTTCACAGATAATGGTCTCAGGAAGAGCAAGCTCCTGGGTAACTTGGATATTTTTTAGATGTAAGGACTTTTTGTAGAAGATAGCAACACCACCTCCTCTACGAATTTCACGATCTGGTCGGTAAACATGATAGTCTCTTACTGTGGTAATGGAGTCGGGGAGAGATGCATTGAGCCATGTTTCACAGACAAATATAATGTCGAATTTAGCCATATTTAGTAGGAGGAAAAATTCAGGTATTTTATTTACAAGGCTTCTTGCATTGAGTAGCTTGCATTTAAGGCCAGCAGTAGTTGGAATTGAGGTAGTTAGGGGCGTGCGTGCCTAGTCTTGGGTGATGGTGGATTGGTTGAGGTAGGGTTGTGGTTGAAGGTTAAAGCTGAGTTGCGGGATGTGTGACTTACTTTTGATACAGTCAGCATGGTAGTCAATGTACAGGTCCTTCTCTCCATTGTCGAGACGTTTTTTGAGTTCAGTGCGGAGTACACGGGAGCAGGCACGTTGCTGTATGGTTAGGTCAGGGCGACAACGGAGGTTCTTATGGTTGGTGTTGGTTTTGGCGAGTGAATTTATAGTGTAAATGAATTTGCGTTTGCTTGATTCATTTTTGCAAATGACCCTGCAGAAGCGTGGGGTCACAGAGCCGTCACTGTTTTTGAGCTCTCGGCCAATGCGGGAAATGTCAAGTATTTCATCAGGGGAGATGGTTGATGCTTGATAATCACTGATGATGTTTCAGACAGTTGTGATGTCATCATTATCATTGATGCCCTCTAGACCAAATAAGATGGCGTTTGGACGTTTCCGTTCACGCTCAACAGCTTCTCTGATGAGGATTGGGATATCAATATTTGTCTGGGTTATGTTTTTTTGTGGATTGGGTTGTGGATTGGGTTGTGGTTGTTGAGTAGAGATGTGGTTTGTAGCTATTGGATGTTCAGGTTTTTGCGTTGTGTCTTTTTTTTCGAGGTTGGATAATCTTTCTTTTAAGGCGTCCAGGGATGCTACTTTGGTGTCAAGGGATGTTAATCGTGTTTCAATGGTATCGACTCTTTCCAACAGATCCAGTTTGGGTCTGCATGAATTGCAGAGAAATGGAAACTCATTGGATGATTCTAGGTATTGAATCATTTGCTTGGGTAATCCCAAGCAGTCATGATGAGCGTATTTGTTACACAGAGAACATTTGATGGAGTTTTCATTATCCTTTAGAGTTTTGTAGCATTTAAGGCATGTGCAGGAGTCTTGTGGTTCATTGTTGGGGATTAAATTCTCTTTAGGTTGTGGTTTGGCATTGGATTTTTTTTCTTGGCATGGTAGGTTTGTTAAGATAGTACGTTGATTGAATTAATTAATGGAACAATTTTGGGTAATCAATATAGCCAATATCACACCAATCAATCAATTGCAGTAATCTCTCTAGTCAGATAATTTCCTAAGCAACAATCAACCTAATCAATTAATTACACTAACTACTAATCAATTAATTACACTAATCATTAGTCACACTGTTCAATTAAATTCACTAAATCACTGATTTTACTAATCAATTAAATTACATGAATCTTGATCTTTTAAACTAGTCAGTAATCACACTCTTTGCACTAAACACTCTAATCACAATAATCATTTAATACAATAAATCAATTAAACCATTAATAAAACATTTTATAGAGATTGATTATCTAATCATTGATGTAGGTGATGAGGTAGAAAAGTTGTAAGTTTTGAGGTAATGAATTAATGGGTGTTTGATTAAAGTAATGAGGTAGTATTGAGAGTCTTTAAGGAAAGGGTTGTTTGTTTTTCTAGCAGCTGTGATAGACTGGGTAAGAGGAATTTATTGCTCTGAATGCTGCTGTTATTGCTCTGTAAACAAAAGGCTGTAACAGGATGTTCAAAGCACGCTGGGTTTTTGAAAGAGAGCAAAACTCGCTGAATTAAAACACTTTAACTACAATCAGTATGTCTCTGAATAAGATTGTTTTGCAATAGTTTTCTAGAGTTCTTCAAGTTGAATAGTACTAAAAATACAGTCCAGAAATTTGGGTTAATTAATCCAATCTGTCCTTTACTTTTAAAGTTACTTCTAGTTGCAATACCTTTTTTTAACTAAATCTGACAGTCACTCCAGATCGTTAATCACAGTTATTTTCCTCCTTTGAGTCCCACTTTCCGAGGAAAATTCCACTGCAGAAATTTGAGTGATTCTAACCAGGACTAAGCACGCTGTTACAAGATCTTTCCTTCCTCTGCCGTCCAGGGTAACTTTTGGCTCCTAAGAGCCTCGGGGCTTTCTCCTCCCTCCTTGTTTCTCCCTGCCAGCTGTCCGATGTGGCTCCGGGGAAACTGTGTGGGGGATATTAATGGAAACGCGTTGTCTGGCGTGGAAGATACTTCTATCAGCTGTGTGAGGGATTTGAATGAAGGTACGTTGTTTGCACTCCTCGGGCTCCAAGTGATCAGTTCCAGAGCTCCACCAGTGTGGTTACTAGGGCTCGATGGAAGAGCTTCACTTTTCTGGGGAAGGAGAGGAGGGCTCCGGATCAATTAGCAGGAGCTATGCTAGCATTATTTGGGCTCCACGGCTTCAGAATCCAGCGTTTTTGGGCTTATTTTTTGGGATCAGTTTTACTCACAGTTACTGGTGCAAGCAGCAGCTTTAAAAGTGATTTCTGGTTCAGGTGGTGGCTTCAGAAGTTGTGGATGCACCATTACTGCGGGTTTTAAAGAGATTTAAAGCATTTAAGGATATCAAAGCCATTTGTCCAGAATGGTATAAGTTTCCTACTTGAGCAGTGGGTTGAACTAGAAAATCTTGAAGGTTCTTCCTTGTCTTTAGTGTGTTATTTTGTTATGGAAGATTGTTAAAATTCCTGGGCCATGTTCTCAAATTGAATCTGATACTATCAACAAATTGAAATTGTTTTTGAACTAGAATGATTTATCACTTTTCCATGACTCATAAATTGTAAAAGAGACAAGGCAATACTCATTTCAATTAGGATGATTCTAAGGATGGAAAGAAAAATAGAGTTATTGTGTTTCTATGCTGGAAAATTAGGACTTAAGAGAATGATGAACACATTACCTGCCAAAATGATTGTTTGTGAAGCTGCAGTCCACCATCCACCATTACTCTGATTCCAGATGTCATCATATTCTGGAAAGCATGGGCTATGGCATAAACAGCATTGTAGATGCTGTAGCTGTGACCAGACATGTCCATTTCAAAACTTGGGGGAGAGAGGCTCTTCAATTTTTCTGCCCCTGTGCAATGTTTCACATTTATTTCATTTACAACTGTATCTGGAAATAGACAGCCAAACGTTTTCTCCCAAAAGGTTTTGATAAAACCATCTCCTGTTACACCAGATGGTGTCTGATTCTCTATAAACTCATGAAAGCCAGGTATATGATTGGAATGAAAGGTGAAGGCTATAGCACCATGGAAAATGTCTAAATCCCAATCTCTTTGAAATCCAAAAGAAGTCAGCTCCATTTGGGCTGTGGTGATCCATACTTTGCCTAGGGGGTTCTTGTGTTTACTTTCTACTTCTTCATCTGATAAATAGGATAGAAATCTAAAAAATCCCAAGGAATGTGATTCACTGTAGGCCAGTATCACCTTAACCTTGTTATTGTCTCTCAGTGTATCATATATTATGTTCCCTTGTTTTAGCATCCAACTCATATTCGTTATAAAGGTTGGAATGGGGATCTTTTGTATGAATGCAAAGCAGACACCTTTCTGAGAAAACATTGGTATCACTGTTTGAACAAATCTTTCTCCACTCTCAGTATCCATGACAACCACCCCAATCCAAATCCATCTGAAGTACAGGAGCAAAGAAAGAATCCCTTCATATTGAAGGTCTTCCCTAGGAACCATCTGGTAGAAGGGAAGCCCCGGAGATTTGTCCTTCATCACTGTTGTGGGACTATAGGTGAGCTAAAAAGATCCATGAAGAAAGGATAGAAAAGGAACTGGCATAGTAGACATAAGTATACCAAACTGCTTAAAATATTGGATATGACTTCTTTCTACTTATCATTTTGTTATGTGCCACACTAATTAGTGAAGAACCTGGAAAAAGTGCTTAAATGGAGAAATGTGGTTTTTCTAGGAAGAAGACTACTTATAATAATATATGGTCATTAGGCATATCTAATTTAGCCTTGCTCTTGTTTGATTTTATGAAATGATAATTGCAATTTAATTAATATATAAAAGCAATGTGATTTTAATAATCATTTTGATCAAATTATATTTGTGCTAAGGCAGGTAGAAAAGACATTCCATCTTCAAATAACTTTGAAGGCATATCATTCAATCTGCTTTTAAATAGGAAGGAGGGAAGGAGGGAAGGAGAGAGGGAGGGAGGGAGGTAGGAAGGAAGGAAGGAAGGAAGGCTCCTGTAAAACCTAAAGTATATGTCATGCAATCTCTGTCAGAAATCATTTAAAAATCTTAAGCAAATGCATGCTAAAACATACCAAAACAAATCCTTAGTAAATATATAATTATTTACATTTGCATATTTTTTATATCTTTCTTTTTTGTTGATCTCTGCTTTCTTTGTCTTATTCATATTGCATCAATATTCTTCTTTGATTTTAAATTTTTAGTTTATCAAAATATAAAATACAAAAAAATAAAAATAATGAGAAGGGAAGGGAGGAAAAAGGGAAGGAGAACAAATGTAGGGAGAACAAAATTTCTGTGAGAATTTTGAGAAAGAAAAAAGCTTCTACCTTCCTAACAGACATTCTGAAGAAGTAAGGGAAAAAAACAGTTAAGAGATAATGTGACAACGGTTCAAATATTATAGAATTCTTACAATATTACAATAGGAAATAAGCAGCTTTAATATTCCTGGATGCAGAGAAAACCATTGAAATTGAAATTTCATTTTTATGTTCAAAGTCCTGGAAGGTATGGACTTTGGGAGACATTTATTCAAGAGTTAAAGTGATTTCTACCTTACAACAAGCAAAGATTATTATTAATGGAGACTTAACTAAACTATGTGAAAAGTGAAATTCAAAAAGTGAAATTCACTATTTGAAATTCACTGCGTGAAATGCAAGAATACATGTTATCTCGCTTATTGTCTATAATGCCATTGGAAACTTTGAATAGGGCTATTAGACAGGATGAGAAAATAAAAGACATAAATATCAAAATGTCAAGAGTGTTGGACCTATGATCAAATAATAAAAGATGAACCTAACCTCAAATCCAAAGAAGAATTGGAATCAGAAGAGTGTATCACTGGATTCCATATATACAATTGAAATAACGTTTTAAATTATATTTAAAAAGCTATGGACTTTGCAAAAATGAATTGAAAGCTCAATTGTGTGGTAATGCTGAAAATATTATTGCTAAGGTTTATAAG
This sequence comes from Pseudonaja textilis, assembly GCF_900518735.1. Next base: position 19,806 of record NW_020769960.1, read on the forward strand.
CTGATATTGAAAAAATATCATTTTTAATAGATCTCTTGTCCTTCCCATTTAGTTCTACAGTTTCTTTTATTACTCATTTAGATATAGCTTTTTGTCTTTCCTTGCCCTTCCCTACATTGTCCGGTGTCTCTATTTCAATTTACTTTCTGTCTTCTTGAGATATCACAACATAATTGTAGACACCAATTCAATGCCTTTCAATTTTTGTATTTCTGGATCTCTTTGATTTAATAATATTATGAAAGATAGTCTTGTATTTTTCAGGCATTCTATTTACCAAATAAAACCCCAACATTTTAGTTGTAACTTTGCAGGAAAAGGTTAATGATCTGTGACATAATCAGGACTTGATAATTTTCCCATTATCCCAAAAAATAGAGTATACAGTTAACAGTTTCTCCCTAAGAACATATGTATTTTTGCAGATGCTAAGAGTTATGTGCTCATTGCAACAGCTAAATCCATTTTATCTGTAGTTTTTGTGAGGAGTTGAATCACTATTTTCATCCTCTTGCAAAACCTGTGTCTGTAATATACATATCTAAATCATCTCAGTTCTTTGGGATTTTTAAAGATCTAGATTGATGCTGTGGAAAACTCAGAAATTGGAGAATTCGTTTTTCAATAATTTGTTCCAACTATATCTTTTATTAAAAATGGGAAGCTTAATGATATGATTTTTAATTAACTTTTTCTCAAATGTAAAATGAATAATTGGTATTAAACAACAACGACAATTAAAAACATAATGCGTTTTCTGTATGTGCTACCTGAGGAATCTTGTAGATATCCAGGAAAATTGCCATATCAAGAGAAGTAAGAGAATCTAATCCACCAATCACTGCAAGGAGCTTCTTCTTCATATTACAGTTGTAATTTGGGAAAAACCTTTCTAGTGTATAGGTAAGTAGCATTGTGGAATGAAATGTCCACTTTGCATTGTAATAATTATTATAAATATGGAATCCCAATGTTATATTTGGTAATATCTGAGGATTTTCATTGATCTCCTTTACTGCAAAGGCCAAAGCAAGGATATGCTGGTAATTCATTGGAAGTATTCTACAATGAGAATTGTGTTAAATGTCAGTGAAGTGCTCCATGTGTCCAAAAGTTAATGCATTATTGTTGTATTTATTACTGATTACTATTTCTCTTGAGTGTAATATTAAACATATTGATGGTACCATAAAATATTTTTCTAAGTTTGAATGTAGATTATAACTTTTTGTAATCAACCTCATGAAAAGAGATTTTCAGCAAAATGTTATGACTTACGAAGCTGGACAATATATCAGAGGGGGGAAAAATCTGGTAAATATATAGACAATTGACATATATACCTCATAGAACTGTTAAACTGAAAATAACTTGAATGGGGTAGAAAGATGCCTTAAAACCCAAGTCTGAAGAATAGAGGAACTTGCTGTGATACAGGAGTTTGGAAGAGGATTGATTTAATTTTATCATATTCATATTTCAAGACTTTTCTTAAAGTATTATTAGAAAATGTTTTTCAAAAGCTTAAAAGTTAACTTGTTGGACCTAGAAATAGTCTCTTTGACTAGAAGAAAAATACATGGTAGTGAACAAATATTTCTATAAAATAACATTTATAAAAATTAAATACTTTTCTTCTGCACTGTAGCAAACTCTACAGTCAAAGTTATGCGTAAACTTCAAAGTCAAAACTGCCTACCTATTGAAAATTCTTTTAGTTGTATTGATATTTTTTTATAGTTTGAAGATGACAAAACACTACAAGAAAAATTAGGATGATGTACAAAAATAAATTTCTTACATAAGCTCTTCTGGCAAGGGTGGTAGAGGTTTTTTTGTGAAATCTTTAGCATATGAGAGGAAAAGTCCATGAGATGCAATCCCCCCAAGAATGAAGTCTCCATTCTGATGATATTTATGCAGTGGTTGTTCTGGATACTTGACACTGCATTTCATAGTGAGTGGTTTGTATGCCATGTACTGAAGTAGTGCTAACAGGACTATGATTGCTATTAACATGTTGAAGACCAATAAAACATTTCCTTCTGCATGTTCTTTTCTGTCTATCCATGGTCATCACAGTTGTCATTTTTATAAAAGTCACTTGTATACAAGAACAATTCTCTACAGACTTAGAATTCTAAGGGTTAAATATGGATGTACATATTGACACTCACCCTTCCTTATCTCCATTTCCAACTGCTCCAGGTCAAATTTGTGCCATAATAAACTGAGTATATTATTTCCACAATTTGTGGGAACAACAGCAGTTTCACACCTGCTAATTTAATTATGTTTCTTAAATCAATTCAGTGAATAGGGAATTGTTTTTTATTCAGAATTGGTATTCTTTGTGGAATTTCTACAGAAAACACATTTATCATTTGTTGGAAATTGAGAAGTGGGAGGAGAGATAACAAAAGTTGACTACATTAGATGTGATATTTAGGCACTTCATCGTAAGTTTAATCAGCTTTTCAAAATAATTGGCAGAAATGAAAGGAATGAGTATCAGCACCTGGACCAAATTAGTTCTTGGAAACACTTTCAGACATATTTTTATAAAATTTTCATTACAGTGGGAAATAATGCTAAGTTTCTTTGCATTTAAAAAGAGAAAGAGAGACTCTAGATTTTCCTTCCTAGTCCATTTTAGTAAAGCTGGATGAATTACAGCACTGAAATATATTTTCTGTGGTACCCATGTACCTGCCTGTAGTTTGTAGTTACTTTATTTCACATTTTTGCCCACTGTGGCCTCTTTGTGGAATCCCTGTGCCCTGCAGAAACCACATACCAACCTGCACTAACTATTATTTCTTCATTATAACTTCGAATGGTCTAGATTGATGACTACCTGTAATTCATATATGTAATTTGTATTTTGCCTCATGTCCATTAAAAGCAACATTTTCTAAAGACTGAAAATAATATTGTGTATCTATTTACTCACAGTTCATTTCCAAAGGCAAGAGAAGCATAAAAATAGCAAAAACAAAGGAAAAACTAAAGGCAATCATAGAATGATCTTAAATTAAAATGTGGATTATTGTACGTTGCATTTTTGTAAAATTGAGTATAACTTATCTTTGAATACTACTATTTAAATTATTACACTTTTGGGGAAGACATTTCTAATTTATCAGTATTCTTTTCAATTTAGAATATCTGGATAGTTGTACCATATCCAAAGGGAAAATGTTCCCTTCTTTGAAGTTTACAGCTTGAGAAGTTCATATATCACAGAAAGAATCAAAGAAAGGAATATATCATCTAAGTTAACTGTATTTTAAATTTATTTTAAATCCTGAGATATAACATAGCAATATCTATTATGGGTCAGATATATTTTGTATCTGGAGAATACATAATGGAAGCAGTAACTAATGTGTTGCTGCAAGCTTATTCTTATATTAGTTTCTGATTCATTGAAGAAGATAAGAAAACTAATCAATCAAGGAAAGATATTCTAAAAAATAAACATTAAATTAATAAGAAGTTACAATAATGGGCATGTTCATAAGTAGTAGTTCAACAATTGATCTTTGCAGAAATAAAGTATAAACAAAGGAGAAAGTCACATTCTGACTATATTTTCCATTTAAATTTTAGTCAACTATTCGATGGTATTTCTGCTGTATGTATAATAGCACAATCAAAACAAAATACTTGACTACATTCAGCAATTTATTTTTATTCTTAGTTCCTTTTTATTAAGGTCTGGTCTCAGAAAAATAATGTAGCATTAATGTAGCAGGGGGAAAAGATACAGATCAGCAGCCCAGCACTTGAGGCTAATATTGAGAAGATCTCCACAGCCGTTGTGTATTTCCCCCTGGTGCTCAGGTAGGTTGGAGCAAAAGAGAGCCAAACACTGCAGAAAACCAACATGCTGAAAGTATTTGGTAATTTCCTCACAAAGAAAGCAACTATAAAACTGGTCATGGCCAAGAAGCCCATAAAACACCTTGCAAAGTAAAACATAATCATGGACCCTTCCTTACATTGTAGGACAATTTTTCCAGGCTCTGAGTGCAGGTCAAAATCTGGGACAGGAGGAGAGATGGACAACCATAGAGTAAAAATCCCAGTCTGAATGAAAAATCCAGATAAAGCAAAAGCATAGCCCAATCTTTTCCCCACCCACTGGCTCATCCTGCTTCCTGACTTGGTTGCCATGAAAGCCAGGATCACAGTCAGAGTTTGGGCCAGCACACAGGAAATAGCCATGGAGAAGATGATACTGAAACCAGTTTGTTGGAGAAGACATGTCACCTTATTGGGCTGACCAATAAATAGTAAAATACAAAGGAAGCTAAGCAGGAGGGTGACAAGAAGAATATAGGTGAGGTCCCGGTTGCTGGCTTTGTTGTGATGCATCAAAAATGTCCTTAGTACCAGAACTGTGAGTGTGGAACAGAAAAGAGAAAAACAAGCTAAACTTATTCCCAAAGGTTCTTTGTAAGACAAGAAACTTATTTTCTTCAGAATACATCAATCCTGATTTTTGTTGGGATAATTTTCGTCTGTGCAATCATAACAGTCACTCATATCTGAAATGGAAAGAATGTATCATAAAACTCATATGGATTCATAAATCTTTATGACTTGATAACATTATATAGACTTAAATATTACAACACACTTTATTCAAAATAGAAAATAAATGTCATATTGTAAACAGGTCTATGAAATCAGCATACATATGTCTTATACGAGCAATAACATCATTATGCTCCTAATTGAAAGCACTATAAGAAAAGTTATATTTATATTTTCTTATAAATATAACTTTATGAAATCAAATTGTGATTATTATATATTTTATCAATGCCATACAGCAGGTCTCAAGATATTTTTTCCAATCTAGCCATGAAGTCCTTATGCATAAATGAATGAAGATTGAAGATTTATTATCTTTATTTCTGTAAAACATTTGAGAGCTTTGTTTGGCATAAGTAGCTATTCAAAGAAAGATAGACTATGTATCTCTGATCTAAATGCAAAATGTTTATGAAGAGGAGGAGGGGGAGGCTGCTTTATACATTGACAAACAATATATTTTCTGGAAGAGACAGAATAACAATAATATTCTTACCCTCCATTTCTGCAACTTTCCCTTCTGGACATAGATTACAAGAGTAGCAGCAGAATGGCTTACCCTCTATGACTTGTTTACTAGATCTTGGATAACAGCTTGGGAAACAGAGAGAAACAGGCTGTGACTAGCTTGTAGAGAAACAAATCAAGAAAATAAATTATAGTCTTAAAAATGATTTTCTTAAACCATTGTTTTTAGGGAGCTTTTTATTCTGTATTATATGTCAACCATACAGTACATCCATGTCTTAAGGGCTTATTTCTACTTATAATAACACCTTCTTCTTGAAATATTGAACTGCCACTTAAATTTCATAGATTATATTTTGAAATATTTTTATAATATTACATAATATTGTTTTTTCTGTCTTCAACAAACTATGTCATATACTCATTAATAGAAAATCAATTTTAATTTTCAAGAATGATAATAAGTAAAAAGAAAAAAATAGGCATCCCAGCATCAGTATACCTGAATATGATCAAGAAAACATTTCTTTTATAAGACATGTTGTACTAAAACTATTATACTCAAGAGGACAATTGTGTCTGCATAAAGAAAGAAAACAGACATAATAATTCTCTCTTGTCTACACTAAGGGATATTCAACATCCAGGTAATGGGAAGAAATCCACCCATTTATGCTAGTTTAATTGTATCCTATGATTGGTTCTGATAATGATGTTTTAAGTAGGACATTAACAAATGGCCAGAGGAAAATGAAGAAGTTGGAAAGCAATTCTATGAAGGAAGCAAGTCTATGAAGAAGTACTCATCATAAAACAGATTACAAAGAGCCACAATACCTAGTACATTAGAGCTGGCAGACTTGATTTTCTCTTATTCACACCATCCCCAATAAGCAAAACTGGAACCCAGAATTGACAAATATACTGTATTTTCATTTTTTTCATAGTAGCAGCTTCCTTCTGATGCTATAAACTTGCACTAAATTAATATCACCGTCTGTCAGGGAAAGCTTTAGGGGTTACTTAGCATGGAATGGTAATTGAAAAATTGGGGACCTTCAAGTTTCCTCTCAATTCTAGCTTATTATTATTTATTTTATTGATTTCTCTTTACATTTTAAAACTAATGATTTTTTTTTTATTTTCTTGCTTGTTCAGAGAAAATTTTCAGTGGAAATCAGAGGAACTAAACCACTCTAGTTCTTTTCTTAAAAATTTTGGAAAGTACTCTCATATTTCTAATATTAATCACTCCTGATATTATTAATTGTAATAGCTGTATGCCGGAATACATTTAGCAAGACAGTATGGGGAAAAAAATTACCTACTGTTGGCTACCACTTCAAATAGTGTCTAGTTTGCCCATATCTGTACTTTTGAGCTAACCATTTAGGTAAATTTGATATTTAACTGCTCTACTTAACTATTAATTTAATTCAACCATTATACAGCAGTTCCTATGAACTGTATCAGATGGATAAGACTTAAGATCCAGAGCAAATGAGCTTGATCTCTTTCTTAATTCCACAGGATTTAAAGTAATAGCTAAGATTCAGTGATCACACATGAAACAAAGATTTCCCAAGTAATCAGTTCCTGGAACCTACCTGGTTAAACCAGCTGCTCCATTTTATGGCATCTTCTTTGATAATTAACATGTTGTTTGGAGAAGAGTGTAGCTCTATCCTTCCTATTTTCACTACTGTCTGATTTTCCAAGAAAATAAAATTGATAACATCAAATCCAGCTACCAAATTTCCATCTTGATTAAATGTTATCTTTTCCACAATACTGTTATTAAATGTGATATGTCTCAAGAAATTAGGAAGCTGAATTGAAATGAAAATGCAAGTTTAAAAAGATATACAGGGAAACACTTCTACAAATTAAATGCTCAAGGATTCTTTTCAATTATTCATTAAAAGGATATTTATTATTTAAATGAATCCCATAGTTTCCCCATGCTGCTGGTGTACAGTTATTCTTGTACACCAGAAGCTGCCATTTTATTTTAAAGGCTATTCTGATGGTGCAATGATTTCTGTCATATGCAAGAGAAACAGTGTTTCAGTGGATAATAAACCCTGTAGACAACCTCAGATTGTTAGAATAAACCAAATGGTGCAGTTAGGAACTTCTTTTGAAAATCAGAACTTAATAGTCCATATATTGTAATAGATCACATGCATTAAAAACTATCACTTCTGTGTATTAGAACAGGGGTCATCAACCCCTGAGCCATGGCCCATTAGTGGATCTTGAGCTGTTTGGAACTAGGTCAACAAAATGTCGGGTGAGCCTACTACTCCTGCAAATGGAGTTGTGCACATGTACATGTTTGCCTGCTGCTCATGTGGAACTATACCCTCTCCCCCTACTCTGGCTGAGCTACAAACCTATAAAGGTTGGGGAACCGTATTAAAACAAAGAAGAACCATAGAGACCAGCAGTGGAAATTGCAAGACTGCATTAAATTAAAATAATTTCATGAGATAGAAAAGAAAAGCAAGTCATTATCAGATTTTTCAGTTAAGATTCAAGGTGTTATATGCTACATTACCTGCCAAAATGTTTGGTTATGAACCTATAGTCCACGATTTATTACTGTTTTATGTCTGAGTCCAGATGTAGACATGGCATGTAAAGCATAGGCAACTGCACAGACAGCATTATAAATACTGTAACTGTAGCTGGACATGGACATTTAAAAAAAGAAGGGAGGGACTCCCACCAATTTCTCCTGCCCACTGCAAATATTCTCCACTTCTTCATTAATAGATGTACCTAGAAATTGGCAGTTGAAGACCTGCTCCCCAAAGCCTTTGAAAAAGCCATGTCCTTTTGTAGTGGAAGGACTTTGACTCTCAATAAATTGCTGAAATCCAGACACATCGTTGGAATGAAACGCAAAGCCTAAAGCTCCACAGAAAATTTCTAAATTCCAATATCTTTGAAATCCAAAGGAAGCAATCTCTATTTGGGCTGTGGTAATCCATAGTTTTCCTAGAGGTTTTCTAGGTTTACTGTCTACATTTTCATCTGATAGATGAGATACAAATCTAAACAAGCCCAGGGAATGAGATTCACCATAGGCTAGTATCAACGTAACCTTTTTACTGATCAAAGCATCATAAATCTTCTCCCCTATATGTAACATCTCAAACACATCACTAATAAAAGTCACAACAGGGATTTTTTGTACAAATGCAACACACACACCCTTCTGAGAAAACATGGGAAGCACAATTTGCACAAATTTTTCTCCATTCTCGTTATCCATAACCACCACTCCAATCGATATCTATCTGAAGTGCAGAAGCAGAGCTAGAACCCCCTTATACTGAAGGTCTTCCTTAGGAACCATCTGGTAGAAGGGAAGACCAAAAGATTTATCCTTCATCACTGGAGTGGGACTATAGGTGAGCTAAAGAGATCCATAAAGATGAGATATGTTAAAGATGAAAGACAGATTTAATATGGACAAATGGACAATTGGAACTGAGAAGAAAATTGAATTTGAAGTAGAGTTTATACAAATCATATAAATATGGGCATTTGGGAGTAAATGTGGCAAAATGCTGCTAAATATTACATTGTGATCATTTAAAAGATAACTTTTATTAAATTATGTATTGATGATATGTAACACTGATTAAATTGTCTAAAATGTTTCAAGGAAGACTAAACCAGTGTTAGAGGTATGAAAAGGGAGAGGGAATATTTCTGGTTTTATATTTGTTGATTTATATACTACTTGACTAAGGTTTTCAAGCTTTAAAAAGATAAATATCAAAAACGTTAAACTTAGGAAGAGTTACATGAGAACTAAGAGCAAGGGGGCCAAGGAGTGAGGTCTTCTTTTCTCCTTTCAAACATCTGTAACAAACATAACAAGCCCATGGCACCCCAAGCCAAATTACCAAAGCCATATTTTAAGATTCTTTTGGAAGGCCAGGAGGGTTGGAGAAGGTTCCATAAAGAAAGGAGTAGAGCAAAAAAAGGCTGTTCTCCTTGAGACCAATAGCCAAAATTCCTTAACTAGCAGGGTCCACAGCAAGACTTTTCCACTGAAGTGAGTGGGCAGGCTCATCTCATTTGTATACATTTATTGTATTGAAAAATTCTAATTCTAACAATATTGACCCATTTGTATAACATTATTATTTATCCTTTCCTCTTATCTTTGAGATATGATCTGTGAATGGAAACAATTTTCTGGGGAACAAGTTCCTGATTGATTTTTCTTCCAATTGGCACCCTCTCAAGTATTTTGCAATATCTGCATGGGTAAAAATATTTGAGAAATCCTACCTCTGAAAGTCTTTAATGGATTTTTGATTAGACTAAATATACAAGTGGATGAAGCATACAAGAACATAATACTAAAAAGTATTTTAAAAAATGAATATTTAGCATGAAGGCAGGAATTTTGAGAAGATGAAAATGCAAAGAAAATGTTGATAAATGAATGATTTATTGTACTCCAAGTAAGAAGCTAAAGAACTTTTCCTTATCTTGGAGATCACTTTATCTAATCTCATAAAGAGTATATCAATAAATTACTGATTTACTCCAAGTAAGAAGCTAGAACTTTTCCTTATTTTGTAGATCATTTTCATCTCATCTGATGAACAGTTACTCAGACTCCAGAGATATATCCATTGGAATAAAGAAAAAGTGAAGCAAACCCTCAAAAGCATTTCCTACCTGGGGAATCTTGTACATCTCCAGGAGAACCTTCATGCCAAGAGAAGTAAGGGAATCCAGTCCACCAATCACTGCAATCAGCTTCTTCTCCATGTGGCAACTATAGTTTGGAAAGAAATTCTCCAAAGTATACAAAGGGACCATAGTAGAATGAAAGGTCCAGTTTCCACTATAGTAATTGTCAAAAATTTGGAATCCCAAAGTGATATTGAGAAGTGTTTGAGGATTGTCATTAATCTTCTTTACTGCAAAGGCCAAAGCCAGAATATGTTGATAATACTTCAAAAGCATTCTAGAATAAATATTCTATTAGGTTTCAAATGGATAATTTATACATCAAATATAATTTACTATATCACATTTATCCTGTTGGGATATACTTGACATCAAGGGGATATACTTGACATCAAGATGTAGTACATTAAAAGAGAATAATTATATTAATCTTAAACAACAGATAGCCTTAGATTTGAAGAAATGGGAAAATCTACAATTGTCATTAATAGGGAGAATTTCAACAATCAAGATGAATATTTTACCCAGAATCTTATACTTGTTTCAAACAATACCAATTAGGCTCGGAAAAGATTATTTTGAAGATTTAAATAAAATTATGTCGAAGTATATATGGCAAGGTTAGAAAGAGAGAATAAAGCTAAAACTCTTACAAGATGCTAGAATTAGAGGAGGTTTTGGTCTGCCTAATTGGGAGTTGTACTATCAAGCTGCAAATTTGATGTGGGTCAAGGAATGGATAACATTAAGAAAGACCAGATTGTTGACATAAGAAGGTCATGATTTGCTGTTGGGTTGGCATGCCTTTTTATGGTATAAGGGAACTAAAACACAGGGTTATTTTAGAAGACATTATATACGGGAGTCTTTGTGGTTAAATTGGGAGAAGATCAAAAGACAATGTTATTTGAAAATTCCAGTTTGGTTATCGATCATTGAAGCATTTTCCTATCCTATAATTTATAAGAAGGAACAAACAGTTAGATATGGGGAAATATTGGATGAAAAGGGTGAACTTAAATCGATGCAAAATCTAGAGGAACAAGGTATAAAGATGAATTGGTTTTTATATGTGCAAATACATTCTAGGTATAATGAAGATTCTAAAACAGAGGGATTCTATGATAAACTGACTGATTTAGATAAGATTTTGACAGGTACTGATGAAAAGGTGATTTAAAAATTATATGGTTATTTACTGGGAATTAAACTAGAGGAAGAACAAGTTAAAGAAACTATGATTGCTTGGGGGAAGAAAATTGGATATGGGATTGATTTAGAGAAATGGAAAAAATTGTGGTCTCAAAATTATAAAATGACAATGTCAATAGCTTATAAAGAAAATTTGTATAAGATGTTTTACAGGTTGCACTTTTCCCCGACAAGAATAGCAAGAATGTTCAAGAATAAATCTCAAAAAATGTTGGAAATGTCATCAGATACCTGGCTCATATTACCATATGTGGTGGACTTGGAAATGGTATTGATATCAGGTCCAAAAATGAGTATTCTGGAATAATCAAGTAAGATACATGAATTGGAGAAGTCAAGGAAACTTGCCTATTAATACAGCTGCAGAAGAAGTTTATTGAATAGCAAGAGTTTTCCAAACTCTGAGTATACCTCTATATAGTGATATCAATTTAATCTAAATAGGAAAAATCCAACAGTTACATTACAAACATTGTTACCTCAAACGATATTTTTCCTTCTTTTTACACAAAAAATATTTGGAAGAATGTTGGGTTTGAAAATAAACTAAAGATGACTAAAAATATGAATGTGGAAAAGCAGAGGAAATAGGAACGTAAAGCTGGATTTAAAGTCATGAAAAATGTATTATGGACAAATCAATCCCAAAACATTTGTGGGGTTATTTTTTTGCATGGTGACCACTGCAAGGATTGTACATGCTAAGCATTGCAAGGATAAGATAGGACAATTAACTGCCTTGATTATAGATAGTGGATTAGGCAAGTTTCTAAGAGACTGAGAATAATTTGTGGATTTTCTACATGTTAAATATAATGACAGATAGTTAACAAAGGGTTTGGAAGATTAGTTTTATCTTCGGGGTAATCTGTTAACCTTTTTACATATATATGTAAACAAATGTCTGGTTCATTTGATTATTAAATAAATAGATTAACACGTCTGGGATATTTATGAACTCTGCATGTTCTTAGTAACATGACTGCCATGAATTTTTGCATTGTCAGCATCCTGCCATGGTCAGATGTTGGAAAAGCACAATAATGCATTGGTAGAAGAGAATATCTGTAGCTCAGGGTTGAACCAGAGGATACTTGGTACTTTTAAGATTGGTTATTTTCTAGAAGACATTTCATTAGCAAACTAGGTACCATCATCAGAAATTTGCTGTTATGCTTTTCCAAGTCAATTTCATTAATGATTTTTTCCAAACCCTTCTATGTTGTTATAAAGTAAAATGCATATTATGATAGCTCAAAAATAATTTTGATGCTTTTGAGATATTCAAGAAGATTAACCAAATTTTGATAATAGCTTTTTTATTATCATGGATTGTATTTAGCAATAACATTTCCTATTCTGAATACTTCATTAAGTTGCTATCTAATAGAGACAATGCAGAATTCCAGATGAAGTGGAATCTATAACTAACTGAAGAGCGTCCTTGGATGAGCCCTATCTGCTCTCATCATTTTTATTGATCAGGGTTTATCTTTTGGAATAAATTAAAATTTTATGTCAGCTAATTTAATTCTGATTGAAGGATGGGAATTATTTTTTGTTCAGTATGGGAACTCCATGCCAATAGTAGTAGTTGCTGCTGCTGCTGCTGATGTTATTGTTGTTTTTGTTATTGAAAATGAGCTGTAGAAAGAGAAATAACCCAAAGTCGAAAGACATGTTTTCATAGTGTTAGCCTTCTTTTTAACAGTTTACTGACACTGAAGGACTAAATTTCCAACATGTAGAAAGTCTAAGAAACATTTATTCCTGCATATCTAATCTAAATTAGAAATAAAATAGCCTTTTTCTTCTAAACTGAAAACCTATATTTTTAGAAAAATTTATTTCCAGTAGATAATATTGATGGAAGTAGCATTATTTTTTTCAATTTATGTTTTATTTACAGTTTCCCTTTCACAGCATACCTATTTTGTGGACAGTGCATTTACTGGGTCAATGTCCTTTTTAAACAGTGCTAACAATGATAATACAAATAAGTATGTATAATCCTAATCTTCCAACTTCAACAATACTATTCTCTCTTTATAATTCTTTCTCATTTTCTCCATTAATTCATTTAAACATAACATTTCTTTTCACCATGTATTTATTATCCCCTATTAAGTCACTTATATTTAATATTTTAAAAATCACTCACGATTCCACCATACTTTCAATGTGCCAAATATCTAAAACTACTAATCAGACCAAATATTAACTAAATTCAGTCAATCCCAGGATTATATCTCAAAATCCCCACAATTTCTAATCCTTAAGTTTTAAATTCACAATATATTTTAACACACTGTTAATATTAATAATACAATTAAATTGGCTAATCCTAAACTTCCACCTTCTACCCTTAGCTTACTTTTAAGTGTAGTAAATACATCTATTAGTATATGTGCTACTATTTTCCCTATTTATATTTTCTACATTTCCATTTTATTAATGCATTTTATTGCTATCCATCATCTCTTAATATTTTTGGAGTTCCATCATCTATTAACTTTTTAATCACCCTTTTCTTCCTCTCTCTTGGAATCTTATAACTTTTTGTACCCATTAAGTGTTGCTTTCAGGTTGTCCTTTATCTCTTTCTGCTGCATCCTTTAAACACCCATCCATAAATCTTTCCTTTTTTGAAGAGATTTTTTTTTTCTCTAAACTTTTCTTTTTCTTTTTTAAAGAGATTTCTCTTTTTTCGCTCTGTTGTATTATAAACTTTTAAGGAGTTATCTATTTTGTTTCTACTTATTAATCCTTTGTCTTCATTATTTTTGTCTTCTTGTATCTTATTTTGATTTTCCTCTTCCACTTCTTCTCATTTTTCATCTATTTTTTGAATATCTTGGTCATCTTTTTCCCCCAGTTGTTGAGAGGCTTCTACACTCATTTCTTTATCTTTAGAAAATCCCCTTACGTTATTGTTCTATATGGTTTCATACATGTTTTTAAGCATCAAAATTATTTCTTCATATCCTTCTACTATCCCCTGGTTATCCATTTTATTGCAATTCAATAAAAATTACTCAATATCCCTCTATAGTTCCAACGTCCCAATATTTAAACACTCCCAAAGAGCCAGTTATTAGTAAAATTTAATCAATCTCATAATTATACCTCCAACCCCCCTAAGTTTATATTTTTAAAAATTCTTTTGATTTTCCAATTATTTGTCTTCCCAATTGTCCAAACTTTAAAGTTTTGTTTAATTTTCTTCTTTTCTTCTATCACTTTTTTCTTTTGCTTCATATGATATTCTTTCAAATAGCATTAATAGCTCAAATCCAAATGTTTAAAGTCCACTATGTTTAAAGTCCACTGTGAGAAAACTATGTTTACTCCAATCCAAGTAGCATTATTTTCTATCACATACCCAAAATTTACAAGATCCTCCAAACCATGTTCACTTTTTTTGTTGATGCTGCAACTGGGAAGCAACAGGAAAAATATATATTGTACGCCTTAAGAATATAGTCTCAACCATTCCACTATAATGGCATTCCACACACAAGTAAATATTACTTTATTTTGCAATACAAATATCTACCAAAAATGTTTCTGTGAAGATATTTCTAATGAAACCAATGTGCATAAAAGAAATAGAAAGTATTCTATTATAATTTTAAGAAAGCAGAAAAAATCTAAGATCCTGGTTTTGAATGAAACAGACAAATAATTTGCGTGGTATATAATTAATAAACTACTTCAACATTGGAAGTCATGACACAGAATAAAACTGAAGCTTTGATTTTAGGATTTATTGATTAGTCATGTTTTGGGATATAGAAATATCCTTTAAATTCAACATTTAAAGTAAAAAATTGTTGCTATAGTATTCATTCTAATGTACTATTCAGGTAAAAGAAAAAGTTATTTATCAATAGAATTTAAATCTGAATAATTTAAAATATCTGTGTTTATATTCATAAGATGTGGCTCATTTAATGAGAAGCAGTCATAAATTATTGAATTATATCTGAGTTTTGTAATCTTTTTCTGTTATGCCAATCGCCATGCCTGTTAAGTAAATCATGTAATCATTATGTGAATTGCAGCTTCCACCATTAAATTTGCTTGCAGGAAGACAGATAGGACGGTCACAACTAGCAATCATTTGAATTGGGATGCTGCAACTATTATAAACACAGGTGGTCAAATGCCCAAATTTTGATCATGTAACCATGGGGATGCAGGATAACAGTGTGAAGGCTGGTTCTTGGTCACTTTTTCACTGTAACCATTGTAACTTTGAATGGCTATTAAATGAATAGTGATAAATGGATAGTCATAGGTTGAGGGCTACCAGTAAAATCATTCTGTACAATACAAATTGTGGTAAAATGTTTTCTATGAATTTTATTATCATTGTTATCACCCAAACTTTATATTAATATTATGAACTGAAAAAAGGTCTCTTGGAAGGGGAAAAATGACTTTAAAGAAACCTGTTGATTAATTTTCCAGGTGTCTTCAGAATCAATGGGTTACAAATGAAATACATACTTTTAACAACTTAATTAGTATAAATGTTAGGAAAAATATTCAGTACAATTTCCATTATAAAATACACACAAATATGGAATTCCATGTGCAAGGAAGATTACAGTTACATTCTTGGGCACTTTTAACTACTTCTCTTTTTTCTTATCTGCTTGTTATTCAACTCTGGCCTTAGAACTATAATGTAGCATTTGGGGAAAAAGATACAGATCAGCAGCCCAGCACTTGAGGCTAACATTGAGAAGATCTCCACAGCTATGGTGTATTTCCCCTTGGTGCTCAGATAGGTTGGGATGAAGGATATCCAAACACTGCAGAAGACCAACATGCTGAAAGTGATAAACCTGGCTTCATTAAAAGTATCTGGTAATTTCCTTGCAAAGAAAGCTACTATAAAACTAGTAATTGCCAAGAAGCCCGTATAACACCTTGCAGTGTAAAACAAAATCAATGACCCTTCCTTACATTGTAGGACAATTTTTCCATTCCCTGAGTGCAGGTCAGCATCTGGGACAGGAGGAGAGATGGACAGCCATATAATGCAAATCCCAGTCTGAATTAAGAAGCCAGATAAAACAAAAGCATAGCCCAATCTTTTCCCAATCCATTGGCTCATCCTGCTTCCTGGCTTGGTTGCCATAAAAGCCAGGACCACAGTAATAGTCTTGGCCAGAATACAGGAAATAGCGACAGAGAAGATGATGCTGAAACCAGTTTGACGGAGAATGCACGCCACCTTACTGGGCTGACCAATGAATACTAAAGTATACAGGAAGCAAAGCAGAAGGGTGACAAGAAGAATATAGGTGAGATCCCGATTGCTGGCTTTGATGATGGGAGTGTTGTGGTGCATCAAAAATGTTCTTAGTATCAGAAATGTGATCGTGGAACAGAAAAGAGCCAAACAGGCTAAAATGATCCCCAAAGGTTCTTTATATGACAAGAAACTTATATCTTTGGGAACACATGAATCCTGCTTTTGGTTGGGATAATTTTCATCTGTGCAATCATAACAGTCACTCATATCTGAAATGGAAAGGATGTATCATCAAACTCATATGGATTCATAAATCTTTTTAGCCTTTATAATATTATATATTACATTATGCTTTACTCCAAATAGGAAATGTCTTAGTTATGGCCAGGTCTATGAAAACAGATATGCATCTCTTATGCATCAGATATGAACAATTACAATAACATAATTATTATACTTCTATTTGAAAGCACCATGCAAAAATATTGGCCATGTCTTATATAAATTATTTTAGGGAATGGAATCATGTCTGTTACATATTATATCTATGCAATAAAGCAGGTCTCAATATTTTTTCCAGTTTAACCTTAATGCCTACCTAAACAAATACAGTTTATAAAGCCTCATGAAAAGGAGAAGGAGGAAGCTGCTTTACATATTTACAAAATTGATTTTACAAATTGACAAACAGAAAATAGGTGTGTGTGTGTGTGTGTGTGTGTGTGTGTGTGTGTG
>NW_020769961.1:0-29462 GCF_900518735.1 Pseudonaja textilis
CTCTCTCTCTCTCTCTCTCTCTCTCTCTCTCTCTCTCTCTCTCTCTCACACACACACACACACACACACACACACACACACACAATCCCAGCAGTAACAAATTCCAAACTTGTATGAGTTAAACTGCTGACTATTCTATGCAAAGATTCAGCCCAAATAAGGCAGGAGATAAGCACTCTTTCTAAAACGACAGGTGGGGAAAATGCTTTGAGAAACCTAATATTTTCAAACATAAATGGAGCAGCAGATGATTTTTGAAGTCATTGAAGCCTTTTTGTGTCTTGTTTTCCGCCCTGCCTCAAATCTCAGTGTGATAATCAGAGCACCGAAGGTTGATCAAACCGCTCTAAAGTTAGTCCTCCGTTTATTACCACCTTGGGGACCAAAATCTTGGTTGTTAAGAGAAGCAACAATTAAATGATACACCTATGGGACTGCTTCGCTGAACAATTGCTTATCCCGGCTGCCCCAGGTGCAGTCGTTAAGCAATCTCCTGGGTGGTTAAGTGGACAAAGTGAAGAGGTGCCTGATGGGTTTAGTAGTTCTTCTCTGTGCGCAGAAAGAAACTCCTCTGAAAGGCTGCAGGATCTGAGCAACCTTCCTCCACCCCAGAGGTGGTATTCAGCCGGTTCTGACCAGTTCTGGAGACCCAGTAGCGGAAATTTTGAGTAGTTTGGATAACTGGCAAATCCCACCTCTGACTGGCCCCGCCAACCCCATCTATTCTCTGCCTCCAGAGTCTCAGCTGATTGGCTGGGTCTTCTTTGGTTGCCCTGCACAGGAGAAGGGAGCTGGAAAGCAGGTTAGTGGGGTGGGGAGGGAATGGGGATTTTGCAGTATTCTTCTCCTGCCACACCCACCAAGCCCCACCCACAGAACCGGTAGTAAAAAAAATAATTGAATCCCACCACTGCTCCACCCCCGTTGAAGGAGTTGGTCTTCCCTTGGGGAATGGAAGAGAATTGCTCCATTTCCGAGCCCCATTCTGGCAACCCTTCGGAGGAGTTCCTACATCGGGCTGCAGAAACAAAGCTCAGATCTTAAGGGTCTGGCTTCAGCAGGTAACCGTTTCTGCTTTTGAAGGGATCCCTGTGATATGTGCCCAGGGAGATGTTGTGGCTTGGAGGTTTGAGCCTGCTCTGTTAGAGGACAAAGACTTGGACAATGAGGAAGAGGAGGATTTGGCTCTGAGGTTTGAGCCTGCTTTGTTAGAGGATTTGGAGTTGCCTTCCTCCCCAGGACTTTCCTCTTCGGCAATACCTTCCTCCCTGATTGTGCCTCAGGTGTCGGCAGATAACCAGAGGGGCGTATCAGAGCCTCTGACTGAGGATCAAGCTGAGGAATGCTGGCTTGATGCGAGGCAACGGCGCAGGCAAAAGTGTGAGCTGCAACGCAGAAAGAAAGGACGAATCAGAGACTGAGATGAGGGACTGACACGCCCCACAGGGAATAAAAGTGGGTGTGTTCGCTCTGGGAACTTGTTCGGGACAACGTGTTACTTAGTGAGAGAAGCTTCGGAGTATCCTGTGTGCGGTGACAGCTTGTGATTTATATTCCTGCTTGTGTGAAACTGCCAAGAACTTTATCAGTTCAAGGAATTTAACCCTGTAATTACTTGCTTGTTTGTATTCAGTTGGAAATTTGGACTTCTCACCTTGTTGGTACAGGTGAGACATAACAGGGAGGAATCTCAGCTGTGTGGCTGATGGGAGCTGCTTGCAACCTTGAAACCTGCTGGCTTCCCGATTGAAACCTGCAGAGAAGACTGCAGGTGGTGATCTCATGATCACAGGGCACTTGGAAACTTTATAAGTGCGGACGGGCTGCCAAGCACCTGGATAGCAATTGTGTGACCATGGGGTGGCGGGGGGAAGAGGGCACAATGTTTTACAAAGACAAGGCTGCTATCCAAGGCTGTTGAAACAGTGGTTCAGTGATCAGTTATAAATTGAGGACTCAGTTTTAAATTTTTGAATTTACTTGATCTTGTGGCAGATTTTTCCACTTCCTCCATGCTAACCAATTTTTCTTGACTTTTATTTGCTGGTAGAAAATTCCCAGATTGATTTTTTTTTTTTTTTACTTACAGGAGCTTTCTTTCTTTGATTTCAGAAATACTGTCCTTTTGCCCCCAATAAAGGATCTGCAGTAAAATAAAAATAAAAATCCCACGATGCTGTTCAGTAATGCAGTGGCTAGGTGGGGTCACTCTTTGTATTGGTTTTTCTTTGATTTTTTTTAAAAAAATGTTTCTAAAACTCTTGGGAAGCTGTGCGCTAATAGATGAAATACTGATGCAGTGTATGTGTCCTGTCATGTTTTTTAAGAAAGCGTCTAAACCCAAATTGGGAAGTGGGAGTCATTCTCAGATAGTAAAAATAGGGGGGGGGGGGGGTTTCCAGTCCAGCATTTGTCATGCCTCTGGTGGAGACTGACTCTGAGGGAGAGGAGGAACAGCCGACAGGGAGTGGAAGTGTGGCTCCGGAGGAGGCTGGGGAAGGGCAGAGGCTGGCTGGGAAGTCAGAGGAGGACCCAGGCCCATCCCCTTTCCATCCTAGGGCACGCAGGGAGGAGAGGATAAGGGAGAGACATGGCCTACTCAGGAGGAGAGGGCCTTGATCCTCTTCATGGGCTGCAGCTGTGACAACTGGATAAAAGGACAGACATGCATATGGGCAAGTGCTGGAAACAAAGCATGGAAATATCTCTAGTTTATTGTTCCTCTCTGAGTTTGGCGTCCTTCCCAGTGTGTGTTCTGATATCTGTGGACATCTTCAAGCCCTTATCTTGCTTGGTTTGTGTTGTTTTTTAACTCTTTATAATTTAAACAGCACCTCCTCCTTCTTGTAACTGCTTGTGTGGGAGTTTTTTTTTGTCTCCAGTCAAGGATATTTGGAGTTTGGGAGCAAAGTGAAGGAATAAAAGGGACTTCACCTGTTTTTTGTGACTGTGTTTATTTTGTATCCCACCCTGGGTCATCACAGTTGTTGCTGGAGCTAATACTAGGAACCTGCAGGCCAAGTTCTCAGTAGCAACAGCACTTAGACTTATATCTCTAGTTTATTGTTCCTCTCTGAGTTTGGCATCCTTCCCAGTGTGTGTTATCTGTGGACATCCTGCAGCCCTTATCTAGCCTGGTTTTTGTTGTTTTTTCCCCCTCCTTTTCGTAACTGTTTGTGTGGGAGTTTTTTTGTCTTCCGTCAAAGATATTTGGAGCTTGGAAGCAAACTGAAGGAATACAAGGGGCTTCACCTGTTTTCTGTGACTGTGTCCGTTTTGTATCCCATCCTGGGTCATCACAGCATTTTATTTAGAAGCCTTCTCAGTTAAGCCAGAACAAAATAACAAAAAAAGCAACAGGAGGAAACTGTGGAATGGGCAAGCATCTTCGAAAACTGAAGGTCATTATGAAATGCGTCTTGTATGTTTTTTTACTGTTTCCCAAAAAACGGATATTTGTGAGAATGTTTGTTTGTGGCTTGGGTGGGGCGTGTTATTTTGAACATCAACCCTTTCCCTTCTGTGAAATGAATATTTTGCTCTGTTCTTGAAGGGTGGGGGAATATTGTTAGACATGGAATATTACCCTGCCCTTGAGGATCAATTGCTTTCCTTTTGTGAAAAGAGCATCGGCGTTGAAAGTTGGGCTCAGAAAAATCACCTTAAATTTGAGGGCTTCCAAACCCACCGCTGAAGGATCGGTTGGATCGATCTGTATTCTCTTTAACCTTATCAATTCCCCCTTCCCTGGAAAATTGGTGTTTGTGATCGATTCCGTCTACAGGGAAAGTCATGTTGTGAATAGATCCATTGCTGCAAACCCAAATATATCTGGCAGTTCCAAAATGGGGTGGATCCTTGCATTAAAATAATAATTATGCCGCATAAGCGAAAGATTTTCAAAGAGAGATATAGGCTGTCCTTGCATTGTGGCCGTAGTTGAGCCCAGAATCACAGTCATAAGTTGCATCAAGTTACCATGCGACCATGTCCGACTTTACAACTGTTTTTGTGGCTGTCATTAAGGGAACAAGGTGTCTATAAAACAAATGCTACAGTCATTAAGAGAGAGATTAATGTCCATAAAGGTTGGGTTGTTGTTGTTGTTGTTTTGTCAGATACCTGAAGTGAACACCAGCCTCTGGCAAAAAGCACATCGCAAATCATGTGACAATAGGATCCCAGTGGTGGGATTCAAATTTTTTTACTACCGGTTCTGTGGGTGTGGCTTGGTGGGTATGGTAGGGGAAGCTGATTGCAAAATCCCTATTCCCTCTCCACCCCACTAACCTGCTTTCCAGCTCTGTTCTCCTGTGCAGGGCAACCAAAGAAGACCCAGCCCATCAGCTGGGACTCAGTGGGAGGCAGAGAATAGAGGGGGGTGGGGACAGTCAGAGGTGGTATTGGCTGGTTGTCTGAATGACTCCAAATTTCCGCTACCAGTTCTCCAGAACTGGTCAGAATCTGCTGAATACCGCCTTTGCACAGGATGCTACGAGTGACTGTAAATGTGCACCTTCAAATCTAGGTTGTGTTGTGGTCTGCCGACAGCCTGCAGAGATGGCGGCAGAGTTGGACAGTGGGGAGGAACAGGAACCAGTCCGGGAGTCTGGGGAGGACTCAGATGAGGGATCTGCATCCAACACAGAGATGGGACCAGGGCCATCTGGGAGTTGTGTGTTGACTCTGGAGCCTCCAGAATCTGACAGCAGCGAGGCAGAGGAACAAAGGGAGCCTGTTCCCAGTGCGCTTGCGCAGAACTGCCAGAAGGCAAGAGCGGTTAAGACAAAAGGGGCGGCTTGGAGGTGATTGGCCCTCCTATAAGACATAAAGGAGGAGCAAAGGGACACAAGCCTTTGCAGGAAGCAACTTAGTTCGCTCTGATTGCTTTGAAACTTGAAGCTCTGTGTTGAATTTGTGCTCCGTTTGGCCTTGTCTAACTAATTGGAAATTTAGTCGTTGGCAGCATTTCAAGGAAGATAAAGGTGGGTGCTTATCAGACTTATCCCGAAGGACTTTGGCAGACTTCCATGAGACTATTTACAAACTGTGTGAGACTCATTACGGGCTGTGAATGACTATAATTCACAGCCGTTGAAATAAAGAAAAAAGGGTTTGGGGACTAACGTGTGTTTGGTAGTGTTTTAATAAGCCTTGGTCAGAACAGGTTGTAACTAGCCCTGGGGAGGTTCATTATAAGTTCAAGGACTGCCTACATTGCTCTCAGCTGTGCTTCCGGAGGTAGCAGGACCAACATTAATTTTGCTTTGATTATCCTTCTTTACAGAGTGGAAAATGCTTGCACAAAACTTGTCCAGGCAGCTCAGATGCTCCAAACGGATCCTTATTCAGTCACTGCTCGCGATTACCTGATCGATGGGTCCCGAGGAATCCTTTCGGGGACGTCGGACTTACTTCTGACCTTTGATGAAGCCGAGGTGGGATTTCTAAAATGACTGTAAAAAGGCAACGGTGGGTCGGAAGCTGGGAATTACACGGTCCCCAGGGTGTTAGACTAGAAGATCTCCAAGGTCCCTTCCAGCCTTACGTTTCTATGCTCTGTGATCTAAGTTATCTAAAGGCACATTCCTGCCTTAGGGCTTCTAGCATGTATTGAATGCTGGTTAAACCACTGAACTCGTATGAAAGATGTCACTCTGGTACCGAACATTCTCTGCTAGCAGAAACTTCCGTTTGGAGAATTGTTCTTTGCTCGGGTGTAACGGGAGCAATGGGGTGAGATTCAGCTGAAATATTAATCTTGGATACTGTTTTCTGTTTAGCGAGGATTTTTTTATTCCTTCCTTATTTTGCATCAGCACCATGTTCTTTATTGCACAAGATGGGGCTCTCTGGGACTGATACGCCCCAGACCATTCTGCCTACTCGAAGATCGTCTTACCATCAGAAAGAAAAAATGCTGCAGGGTGTGCTCCCAAAAACTAGTAGCAAAATGCCATTTTAAGGCCTTGAAACTGGGATTTGGGGTATTTATTTTTTTTCCCAAAGAATCCTGCTTTTGTTATTATTATTTTTTGTTCAAAGAAGGTTTAAACATTGTTTCTGAGCCATGCCTACAATTTGGGATTCTGAAATGGACTTCACATCTCTTCTTGCCTGAACATTATGTCCTGGGATGCAATCCGTCTGTGTGTGTGTGTGTGTGTGTGTGTTGGTTGGTGCTGGTGGGATGTTCCCCTGCTTTTTTACTCAGTTTTAGGAAGGCTTAACCATGAAATTTGCATGACAATTAAATGCCTGAGGACAGTTTAATTAGCATTGAAATTAACCACGAATTTGCATGAAAATTAAATGCCTGAGGATGGTTTGATTAGCATTGATTAAAGGTAAAGGTTCCCCTCGCACATACGTGCTAGTCGTTTCTGGCTCTAGGGGGCAGTGCTCATCTCCATTGCAAAGCCAAAGAGCCAGCGCTGTCCGAAGACGTCTCCATGGTCATGTGGCCAGCATGACTAAACGCCCGAAGGCATTCCCTTCCCACCAAAGTGGTCCCTATTTTTCTACTTGGCGTTTAATTTACATGCTTTCAAACTGCTAGGTTGGCAGCAGCTTGGACAAGTAATGGGAGCTCGCTCCATTACATGGCGTGAGGGATTCGAACCGCTGAACTGCTAACCTTTCTGATCGACAAGCTCAGCGTCTTAGCCACTGAGCCACCGCGTCCCTTAGCATTGATTATGACTCATTAATTGTCATGCAGATAAACAGGGACAACTACAGATAGGGACAAAAATAAAGTCCACAGAGGAATTGAGAAAGTCAAGATAGTTGCAAGAGTCATGTTGACTTTTTTTTTAACTTCTCCGTGCATGGACACCTTTGCATGCAAGCCGCCACTATCTTAAGAACTCTTGGTATTATTTTGATTTATTTAATTGTATCCCACCTTTATTGCTTTTACAAACAACCCAAGTTGGTGAACATATCCAACATGCCTTCCTCCTCCTCCCATTTTCCCCACAATAACCTCCCTGTGAGGTGAGGGAGAATGACTGGCTCAAAGTCACGCAACTGGCTTTCATGGCTAAGGAAGGACTTGAACTCGCAGTCTCTTGATTTCTAGCCTGGTGCCTTCACCACAAGGGTAATGTCTGGAAAGCTTTGAAATTGGGTAGTATATTCTCAAATCTGCCCTTTTAAAAGTTATATATATTCACCAGTACAGAGAACTTTAACTAGAAGCAAACTTGCTTGTATTTTTGTGTTTGTTGGTAGAATGGCAACATCTGAATGTTCACCCAGAGAGACAGACATCTGGGTGAAGACAGAATTAGATTGGGTTCACACTGCCCGTGAAGCCTTCACATTGTTTGGACTTAATGTGCAATAAATTATTATTGTTTATTAACTATCATTTATGGCTCAATGTGGCTCAACCCAATCATTTGTGGTCTTCTTGCTAAATTTTTGAATTGACTGACTGCTAACTCTGCAAGCTGGCTCTTATTATTCTTTTAGATTAGATTAACAGAGTGTGAAGGGACCTTGTAGGACATTTAGTCCAACCCCCTGCCCAAGCAGGAGACCTTACACCATTTCTGACAGATGAAAGTCCAGTCTCTTCTTGAAAGCTTCCAGGGATGAAGCTCCCACAACCTCTGAAGGAAACTGCTGTTCCATGGGTTGATTGCTCTCGCTGTCAAAAAATTTGTCTTTATTTCCAGATTGAACCTCTCCTTGATTATTTTCCATCCATTATTACTTGTCTGGCCTTCGGATTCTTTGGGAAATAGCTTGACCCACTCCTCCTCTCTGTGGCAGCCCCTCAAATATTGGAAGACTGCTATCCCCTGGTCCTTCTCTTCCCTAGACTAGCCAGGCCCAGTTCCTGCAACTGTTCATCGTATGTTTTAGCCTCCAGTCCCCTCATCATCTTGGTTGCTTTTCTCTGCACTCTTTCTAGAATCTCAGCATCCTTTTTTATAGTCTGATGACCAAAACTGGGTGCAGAATTCTAGGTGTGGTCGTACTAAGGCTTTATAGAGTGGTGTTAGTACCTCCCTTGATCTTGATTGTATCCCTCTGTTAATGTAACTTAGAATTGTGTTGGCATTTTTGGCTGCTGTTGTAATGACAAGGCAGTTGAGTTGTTTGATCATGAACCACTGAATTATGATGATCTTTACTGGAGTATAGTCTTGCATTTATATACATTTTTAGTTATCCTCCATCATTGGTTAACTTTGGTTACTGCTTAACTTTCGTTACTGTTTAGTACAGTAATCCTTACAATTAATTATCTCTAGTTAAAGTCTAACATATGTCTACTTCCCCTCTCTAATCCTCCTTTATCCATAGATTAGTGACTTGGTTTGCCTGAGTTGTATTTGCTTGGAAACATTCTTTATCTGAGGTTTGCCATCTGAGATTGGAACATTCCTGCGATTATAACTCTACAGGCTGCCACCACACCCTGTTGACTCATGTTTAATTGGTTGTCCACTAAGACTGCAAGATCCCTGTCACAGTTATTGCTATTAAACCTGGTTTCACCCAGTCTATATGTGTACTTTTTGTTTTTCTTGCCTAAGTTCAATTTAATTTAAAACAATCGGCTGGTAACAAAAGAAATGAAAAAAAGAACCCACTCAATTATTTCATAGTTGTATTTATTTTCTTTCAGGTCCGTAAAATCATCCGCGTCTGCAAAGGAATTCTGGAATACCTCACAGTGGCTGAAGTGGTGGAGACAATGGAAGACTTGGTGACCTACACAAAGAATTTGGGACCAGGTTAGAGAGCCCTTGGATGTCTCTGACTTCCTGGGGATTGGTCTGTTGTTTTCATCCAGAACCTTCTAGAATGTATCTGTGGAGATTTCTCAGTCACCCAGATCATGGTTGTCCCAAAGGTGCTTTTTTCAAGAGGCCATTGGACTTTCTGGTTTTTCTTTGAAGACGTTTCGCTTCTCATCCAAAAAGCTTCTTCAGCTCTGACTGGATGGTGGAGAAAGGAATCCAGTCAGAGCTGAAGAAGCTTCTTGGATGAGAAGCGAAAACGTCTTCAAAGCAAAACCAGAAAGTTCAGTGGCCTCTTGAAAAAAGCACCTTTAAGACTTCCAGGATGTGGTTTTCTTGGATTCTCCTGAGCTGTGTGTGTGGGATTCATTGCCCTTTGAAAGCACTGCAGAGAAGGAGTGGCCGGATTTTGATCCGACACCTTCAGATGGACCCAGTTTTCCTGGCTTGCAGAAATTGCCAAATAGTTTCAAATGTTGGACTAGTCAAGGAGTCAAGAGATCAAAAGACAGCAGCCATAGCTTTGATTCCTACGATTGCTCCTTCCAGGATTAACCAAAGCCAACCCTTTCCATCAGTAAGCCCATCAAGACATGGACAGGGTTTGAAATTACACAATGCCGAACAGAATTGAAGCCGGAATTGTTTCTATTGGGGATTATGAAGGGAAAGTATCCTAAAAAGATAAAATATTACCACATTACCACAGCAGCAAGAACTGCACTTGCACAATCTTGGGAAATAGCCACTATACCGACAGATTGTTTACTCCCCAAATATATTTTTTTTTTGATTGTGCAGAAATGGACAAACTCACTATAGAATTAAACAATAAGGAAGACTCGGAATATTATTCCATTTGGGATAACTGGTATCAATGGATAGATAGTAGGAATAAGAAATGTATAGATCAGAAGAAGATATGAATATATGTATACGATTAACTAGAAATGTATGGAAATGTATGAATATAATCAAGATTTTTTTGTACTGTCAAAAGAAGATGGAGAATTGTACAATGTTATTTTTAGATCTACTTGTCTTTTAATGTTTCAAATTTCAATAAAGGTTTAAAAAATTTTTTAAAAGACACGGACAGGGCTAGTCACTGAAAGTGGGGTCCTTCTAAAGGACTAATGAGACCACAGGTTCTCGTGCTGCCCACCAGAGTCTCTTTAGCTCCCTGTTTCAAGAGGCTGATGTATTGAAAAGTGAAGCACCACATTTCACAGCCATCTTATGTTTCCAAAAAAAAAAGAATTTGCCCTACAGCCCCCTCGCTGAACTGAGGAGGAAGGAGATATGGTAAAATGATAAAAACTTCCCCTGAAGAGAAACAGCATTTTCAGTGGTCCTTTAATGTGGTTTGCTCTTGCCTGAAATCTCAACACGTGGCCTCTTGAAGACAACCTCTTCCATTTCCTTGATGCAGGAATGACAAAGATGGCCAAGATGATTGACGAGCGGCAGCAAGAACTGACTCACCAAGAGCACCGAGTCATGCTGGTCAACTCTATGAACACGGTGAAGGATCTCCTCCCCGTCCTTATTTCAGGTAAACTAAAGATCAAAACTTAGTATGGAAACCATGGGATTGTATGAAGACCAGTGGTGGAAGTCACCCCCCGCCTTTTTTTTTTAAACTATTGGTTCTATGAGAAAGCACTTTGCTTCTTGTGCGCCTTCAAAAACTGCTGATTTTACGCTTCAAAACTGACCTGGTATTCAGCGCTGGTGAGTAAAACAGCTGAGGTGTGGCAGTTCCACTCTGCCACGCGAATCAGCTGAGCTCACAAACAAGGAAATAAAACAGGAAAAGGCGGGGCCAACTGCTCACTGGCGCTACCGGTTCGCTAGAACTGGTGTGAACCGGCAGCATCCTACCACTGGTGAAGACATATGCCATAAATTTGTGAAGCAAAGGAATACGCATAGTGAAAGGTGTTCAAAAATAAACTCTCCTCATATGTCTGATAAACCCTACCGTATAACTAAATCTGTGATTTTATTTGTGGCTGTTTTATGTGGGGTAGAAGTTCTCAGCTGACATGGACTACATATCTCCTATTTACATTCTGGAAGCTGGGCTTCTCGAGACATGTGAATGGATGGGCTATTTATATGTTGGTATATTTGCCTTGAAATGGACTCCAGCACTGCAGTTCAGATGAAGATCTTGCTAATATTTGATTTCAGATCCAGTCTTTACATTTGCTGAAAAGCACAAACATTTCGCTCAAACAATACCAATAATTGTGATTAAGAAAAGAAATGTTACTGAACACTGGCGGTCCGAGCTTGAAATCTTGACAAGGAAAAAAAAAAAAACTCTTTCTGATTATTTCAGAAAAAAAAAGAATCTGCCAATGTGAATTGCACAAGCTTTTTTAAAAGACTTTTGAAGAATGTCATAGCTCCCAATATCAACAACATCAGTAACGATGGTGCTTCTATAGGTAGACTATGTCCAAAAGATGTTTTTGAAGAAATGTCAGATGTAAAACAAATTGTATCTGACAAGATAGAAATGATATCGAAAGTGGATTTACAACTGACAAAAGCAAAGAGCATGATTTAAAACAGGATGTTTCACTGGGTCTACCAAAGAAATTGGCTGAGATTTTAATGGATATATTTTTCCCTATTGGATTTACAAAAGAGGCTTGTTTAAAGCCTTGAAAAACTCTTGTATCATAGGATAAAGAAGAAATTAAGATAAATCAAATCCTACAACAATATTTGAATGAACCAAAGATTAAGTCTGTTAGAAGTAAAAGAAAGGGATATAAATATGGTTTATTTGATCAAGATTATAATACAATGTAACCTCTGGCTACCCATTTTTGGGCTTCCTGCTGACTTCAGGACTGAAAATATGATTTATGGATTTGTTTATAATTAAATATGAGATATGGGATAAAGAGATAAATATAACTTTAGAAGGGATAAAGAGTAACTACAATTGTTTAAATTGTGATGGTGAAAGTCGGAAGTCACATCCTTATGTATTTCTTTTTATGTTTTCTAAGCTGTTTTCTTTCTTTCTTTCTTTCTTTCTTTCTTTCTTCCTTCCTTCCTTCCTTCCTTCCTTCCTTCCTTCCTTTCTTTCTTTCTTTCTTTCTTTCTTTCTTTCTTTCTTTCTTTCTTTTTAATACACTTTTCTTTCCTTAAGTTTGTATCCTACTATTTTAATCAATTCGGGAATATGGCCATTGAATATCACCATTTATTTTGCCCATGTTTACGTTAAAAGGACATTTCCTAGCGTATCTTCCTGATATGGTTTGACCCTCTGTTTCATTTCTGCAGCAATGAAGATTTTTGTAACAACTAAAAACTCTCAGAACCAGGGAATTGAGGAAGCCTTGAAAAACCGCAAATTTACAGTGGATAAGATGAGTACAGAAATAAATGAAATAATCCGTGTATTGCAGCTGACTTCCTGGGACGAAGATGCTTGGGCCAGCAAAGTAAGTGTGCTGTCTAGGTTGAGAGTGAGTTAGGATTAGACATGAACCCATATTTCAAACAAACAAACAAACCACAAGTACTAATTTATAGAGTGATGTCAGTTAATTTTGGTATATGAATTTACCTTTAGGACAATGCAATTCCTTTGTTAGCAGAACATTAAATATATGCAGATTTCCAACAAAATTGGATGACTATTTGTTTTAAAATTGCATCTCCCGGCAGGGACACAACCCAATAAGCAAATGAAGTATCATAATCTGGATGTTACTCTACATCATTGTTTTTCAATCTCACCCATTTTAAGATGCGTGGACTTGGGGACATCCTAAGGGCATCTCGGGAGTTGAAGTTCCCACATCCTAAAATGATTGGTGTGGACTTCCTTCCTGGAGTCAAGTTCTGAGATGGACACCTTAAAATCCCCTCAGATTTATGACTTGAGACCTAAATTGATTAAAAGGAATTTTTGATGTTGGTTGAAAAGCTGCAAATTTCCAGTCAGCCAACCAGCACAAATGGGTTTGACTGTTTTCAGAGACTTTTAATTATTTTAATGGGTTGAGAGCCATAGAGCTGTCAAAACATCTCAGAAGCTGTGCATTTCTATCCAGTTTCCATGTAAGGATAAACTATGTTTTAGCAGAGGGTGTCCCTCTGGGAGGAGGTGGCCTGAAGGACTGAGCCCCTTTCTTCCGCTCTGCTGGGAAAATTAATCAACATTTAGTTTCGATTCGGTGGCCTATAGGTGGTGCTCTTGCCTCACAATCTGTGAGTTCGATCCCAGGTCAAGGCAGATATTTCTCTCTCTGGCACATCTGCTGAACAAAACTCCACACTAGCGACAGGAAAGGCACCCAGCCATTAAAACACTCTGCTAGCTCCGTTCAGTTGCACAGACTCCACCCCGCAAGGGGTTATGGGGTCATTAAATATAGATGATTTAGTTTTGATTCTGCGGCTTTCTGACTTACTGTCCCAGCATTGTATCTCTTGCTATCTGTAAACTGACTTGTAGGATAGGATTGAAAAGAATGAGAATGAGAATTAGAATTAGAATTAGAATTCTTTATTGGCCAAGTATGATTGGACACACAAGGGATTTGTCTTGGTGCAAATGCTCTCAGTGTACATAAAAGAAAAGATACATTCATCAAGAATCATAAGGTACAACACTTAATAATAGTCATAGGGTACAATAAGCAATCAAATCAAGCTAGGAAACAGTCCATATAAATTGTAAAGATAAAAGCAACAAAGTTACAGTCATACAGTCACAAGTGGGAGGGGATGGGTGATAAGGAGTGATGAGAAGATTAAAAGAGTAGTAATTTGTAGGGTATTTAAAGAAAAACATATTGATTTAAGCATAAATAGATAAGCACGTAGAGTTTAGTCACGCTTTGCTTCCTTGGAATTGCAATCTCCAAATCACTATTTGTACTAAATCACAAATCTGTGAAAAAGGAGTTGAATTCTGACTTATTAAACATTGTGATAGACAGAAGGAAGAACTGTGATTATGTGTGAGTCTCTGCAGAGGATGGCCCTTATCGCTTAAGACTGCAAACAGATTAGCCCGCTATTAATTATAATTTCTTTCTTAGAACTACTACTTATAAATATATCCATATATATCTTTCTCCTTAATTTTCTCCTTTCCCCTCACCCTTTTAGAAGGTAAGATCTCTTCCTCAACCCACAACTGCTGCCTTTTCTACTAAAACAGAAAAGCATGACTGGGGGGGGGGGGGTGTTTGCTGTGTGTTGTGTGGTTTCCTGTGTGGCGAGTGTTACCCTTCAGGTAGTCCTCGACTTTACAGCCATTGCTTTAAGTGACTGAAATTACAACCAGCACCGAAAAAAGTGACTTACAATCGTTTTTCACCATTTGTCAGCCAAGTTTCAAAAACTATAAAAAATTTATTAGGAGCAAACATGTCGGCATGATCTGTTTGCAGCCGATTCTGAGATGCGTAATTCCCTGTCACCCTGGATCCTCATTTCCCCCCCCCCCCACCCTCTGGGTGCATCGTAATTCATATTCTCCAACCGAAACACGTCCATAGCCAAGAGTCATCAATTACATTCTCCAATTAGTGATTTGCGGGCGCCAGAAACTCCAGTCGCTTAGTTACAATCTTTGCAAGATAATAATGGGATGCACTTTCGTTTCCAAACTGCTGCAGTGCTCTTTCAAATTCCACCCCCTCCCCACGTCTGTTTGTGGCAACCCTAAAACAGGCATAGAAATGTTTTTTGAGTTGACACCATTGCAGCGTCCCCATGGCCACGTGATCGATATTCAGTCACTTGGCAGCTGACTTATATTTATGACGGTTGTTGGTGTCCCGGGATCATGAGGTCTCCATTTGTGACCATCATGCCCTTGTTGGAGTCTGACTCTGAGGGGGAGATTGAGCAGCTGACAGGGAGTGGGAGTGTGGCTCTGGTGGCTGTGGAGGAAACTAGGGAAGGGCACAGTATGGCTGGGCATTCAGAGGAAGACCCAGGGCCATCCCCTCTTCATCCTAGGGCATGCAGGGAGGAACGGAGAAGGGAGCAACATGGCTTACAAGAGAGAAAAAGGCCTTGATCCCTTTCATTGGTTGTGACTTTGTTATTTTTGTGTCGTGCCCTGGGTCATCACAGTGACCTTCCCAGTTGGTTTCTGGCAAACGAAGTCAATGGGGAGGAGAGAGCAGGATTTCACTTAACAACTGTGGCAAAGATGGTCGCAAAATGGGCCACAACTCACTTAACAACTGTCTTAGTGACAGAAATGTTGGGCTCAACAGTGGCCATAGGTCAAGGACTACCTGTACTCACCTTTTGTCATACCCCTGGTGGAGACTGACTCTGAGGGAGAGGAGGAACAGCCAACAGGGAGTGGGAGTGTGGCTCCGGAGGTGGTGGAGGAGGCTGGGGAAGGGCAGAGGCAGGCTGAGCAATCAGAGGAGGATCCAGGCCCATCCCCTCTCCATCCTAGGTCACGCAGGGAGGAGAGGATCAGGAAAAAGCGAGGTCTACTCAGGAGGAGATTACCATGATCCTCCTCGTGGCTTGCAGGTGGGAGCTATGGATATAAGTTTGCAACTGTGCAGTTAGAATTTGCAGGAGTCAAAATGTGATGACCCGTAGTCTCTCAAAATAACCCCAAACCCAAATATAACAACGTGGGAAAATACCTGAACAAAGCTGAATACCATACATATAAATACCCATGAAAACTTAAGAAAACATAGATAGATAGATAGATAGATAGATAGATAGATAGATAGATAGATAGATAGATCAATCGATCTTTGATTACTCGGGTTTTCTCCCGCGTAAAATTGGAAGTATCTAGGCAACATTTCGATGAAGTCTCATTCATCATCTTCAGGCTTGTGTCTTCGGCTTTGTGCTTCTCGGAGTAATGATTATTTTGTAATAATTAATAATTACTCTGAGAAGCACAAAGCCGAAGACACAAGCCTGAAGATGATGAATGAGACTTCATCGAAACGTCGCCTAGATACTTCCAATTTTACACGGGAGAAAACCCGAATAACCAAAGATCCACATACAAATACCCGTGAAAACCTCAGAATATATATATATCTCATCTCATACATCTCATTGAAGTCTTTTCACACTCTAAATTGCATCTTGTGGTGTGATGCAAGGTTTGAAGAACCCAGCTGGGTATCTGCTTTGTGTTTGGAGTGTTACGTGGTGCTGTGGTGATTGGCAAAAGAGCATTTTCTATTGGACCTTGACTTTGACCTTCTCATGGGCTCTTTTGAAACATTTCCATGGCAGTCCCAAAGGTGTGTTGGTGTGAATAGGGAGACTACACTTTCTACGCTTGTAGGAACCTTCATATTGCTGGTGTAGTCAGCCATCATTTTATCTGAGAAATAAGAACTAGGAAATGGGGGGCTTTTAGAAAATTTATAATCCAGTGCTATATCTAATTAATCCATGGGGCATGGTGTCATCTTTTTTCCTTCTCTTTAATGCGTTTTGTTGTTGTTGTTAGTCACGAAGTTGTGTCCGACCCATGGACAACATTCCTCCAGGCCTTTCTGTCCTCTGCCATCCTCCAGAGTCCATTTAAGCTCACGCTGACTGCTCCAGTGACTCCACCCAGCCACCTCCTTCTCTGCCGTCCCGTTCTTCTTTTGCTTGTTCCCAATATCCGGCTCTTCTCCAGTGAGTCCTTCCTTCTCATGAGGTGGCCAAAGTCTTTGAGTTTCCTCTTCAGGATCTGGCCTTCTAAAGAGCAGTCAGGGATGATCTCCTCTAGGACCAACCAGTTGGATCAACTTGCTGTCCAAGGGACTCGCAGGAGTCTTCGCCAGCCCCAGAGTTTAAAGGCCTGCATTCTTTGGCGCTCAGCCTTTCTTATAGTCCTACTTTCACAGCCCTACATTACAACTGGGAAAGCCATAGCTTTGACTCTACGCACTTTTGTTGGCAGGGGGACGTCTCTGCTTTAATCCATTAGATACCAATAAATAAAAATAATTTCACCAGCCATGAAGGGAGTGGGCAGAGAAGGGTGCATGGGGGTGTTGTCTGTGGCTATTATTCCATTTTCTGAGGGTAAAGATTTAACACTTCTTCTGAATGCCAACCTGTTTCTTTTTCTCTGGAGTGTTCTGTGCTTGGAAAACAATGGATCTCAATAAGGCCTTATAGAGTGCATGCCCTATACCTCATGCATTTTGAATAACAGAAATGCGCCCGATGTTTCATACGCGCGCAGCTGACCAATTCCATGAGTTGGCTTCTCACGGGAGAGCATTGCCTGCAAACCCAAGAAGACTTTTGCATTGTAAATTGCATCAACTAAGTTGGATTTTGTTAGTTCATCTATGAGGATAATCTCCTGTTTTCTCCTTTTCCTGCAAAGGACACAGAAGCGATGAAGAGAGCTCTGGCTTTAATCGATTCGAAGATGAACCAGGCCAAGGGGTGGCTGAGGGACCCCACTGCTCCCGCAGGTAATGTGGACAGAGATCGAAATGGGATGGGACAATATGAAAGAATATTATTCAAAAGAGAAATATGGGGGAAAAATGCAACCAGGACTAAATTAAACCCCTTTGCTGCGGCCCTTGTTAACCCGGGCAATGATAATCTGGTATGGGAGTCCTTTTATGTTGTCTTGTGGTGAATGGATCCTGGATATTTTTAGTTTGATTCCTTAGTTTTAGTTTTAGTTTTTAGTTTTTAGTTTTAGTTTTAGTTTTAGTTTTAGTTTTGGTTTCGTTTCGTTTCGTTTCATTTCGTTTATTGTCATTGCACCTTGTACAATGAAATTAAATGTCATCTTCAGTGTACATTATACATCTATATATATAAATGCGAAATACCCCTCATGCATCATCACAAAATCTCCAGAACTGTAAAGCCTACAAACTTGAAATTTGGCACGTATGTTCCTCTTGGCTTCTAGGTGCTCACTAAGAAAGGATATTTCGAAATGACCATCAGAGCATTAGTATTTCGTATTTTATTATTAACACCAGGGATCTTCAAACTTGGCAAGTTTAAGACTTGTGGACTTCAACTCCCAGAATTCCTGAGCTAATATGACTGGAGAAGGAATTCTGGGAGTTGAAGTCCACAAGTCTTAAACTTGCCAAGTTTGAAGACCACTCTGATGCTAAGGAGTTCTACTCCCCCTCCCCATCTGAAAAGAAATCTCTTCCAAATGCAAAACACAAGCAGAGGAGAGGAGTTGCACTTGCAGTTTTAGTTTCACAGCATCAAGCAGCTTTAGTACAGAACAGTTGAGCTAAGCCATGCCTAGGCTCCTTGCTGTCTCCTTGTTCACACAGCAAATACAGTTTTCAGTTTCCAAACAGCCCTCAACTCTCTCACACACTGACAGGGTGCTAGCCAGAGGAATACTGGTGGATGCTGGTAGGTAGAGGCAGAATTCCCCACCCCACCCCATTTCCCCCCCCAAAAACTAAGCCCAGCCACATAGGTTCGTTGTGAAGCATGGGTGTCAAGCTAGTAAACAAATAAAACACAAACACACATCCTTCGCATTCTATACAGTTGAATTGAAAACCCCTGACACTGCATTAATATTGTTCTATACAGTAGAATTCAACGGAGCTACTGCCCTGGGATAGAAGCTGTTTTTCAGCCCCTTTGTCCTTGTTTTTATTGTCCTGTACCATCTGCCAGATGTTCAAAACAAGGGCGCCCAGGAGGAGATGGATCTTTGAGAATGTTTTCAACTTTGAGACTTGTCTGGCTTCAATGATCCCTTCGGTATACTTTCTGGTGATAGACACCTCCAGCATAGCTATGAAGTCCACCAATCTTCAGGTTACCAAGGTTGTAGACCCCTGCATTAGTGGGCAAGCTGCTCCAGAAGAGAGTTTGGGAATCTTTGTTTATTTTGTTAAGTTTTCCAAAGAATTTAGCTCGTCATCTTCCTTAATTAATATTCTGGAATGGTTTCTGCTCTTGGTTATTGCATATTTATTGCTGTATTAGCATAGCTCATTTGTAAAGAAATACAGTCCGTATTTAAATAATTATACTGTATTTGAGCAGAGCTCTATAATTAATTAAATCAATTTGTCTTCGTCTTCATTTGATTATGTTGGCCCCAAAGTGCTGATCCAATTGTGAATTGATGGAATAACTTCTGACACATGCCATGCTGTGCTGTTCAGATTAATGTAACCAACTCATTTTAACTATATTGTAGTTAAAGTAATAGTAAAATAGCAATAAAGTTATAGTAATGTTAATAAGACAAATATTGGCTCCAGATTTGCAGAATTTTATTTATTTTCTTTCCCAAGTCCCAAGTACCTAAACATTTTTTTTAAACCCAATGGGTTGCATTTGACAGGCAGCTAACGAGCTGTGGTGGTGTAGTGGTTAGAGTGCAGTATTGCAGGCCAGTTCTGCTAACTGATGGCTGCCTGCAATTTGGTAGTTCGAATCCCACCAGGCTCAAGGTGGACTCAGCCTCCCATCCTGCCAGGGTCGATAAATGAGGACCCAAAATTGTTGGGGGCAAGAGGCTGACTCTGTAAACTCCTTCAAGAGGACTGTAAAGCACTGTGAAGTGGTATATAAGTCTAAGTGCTGTTGCTACTGAGAACTTGGCCTGAAGGTTCCTAGTATTAGCTCCAGCAACAACTGTGATGACCCAGGGTGGGATACAAAATAAACACAGTCACAAAAAACAGGTGAAGTCCCTTTTATTCCTTCACTTTGCTCCCAAACTCCAAATATCCTTGACTGGAGACAAAAAAAAACTCCCACACAAGCAGTTACAAGAAGGAGGAGGTGCTGTTTAAATTATAAAGAGTTAAAAAACAACACAAACCAAGCAAGATAAGGGCTTGAAGATGTCCACAGATATCAGAACACACACTGGGAAGGACGCCGAACTCAGAGAGGAACAATAAACTAGAGATATTTCCATGCTTTGTTTCCAGCACTTGCCCATATGCATGTCTGTCCTTTTATCCAGTTGTCACAGCTGCAGCCCATGAAGAGGATCAAGGCCCTCTCCTCCCCAGTAGACCATATCTCTCCCTTATCCTCTCCTCCTTGCGTGCCTTAGGATGGAGAGGGGATGGGCCTGGGTCCTCCTCTGACTGCCCAGCCGGCCTCTGCCCTTCCCCAGCCTCCTCCACAACCTCCGGAGCCACACTTCCACTCCCTGTCGGCTGTTCCTCCTCTCCCTCAGAGTCAGCCTCCACTAGGGGCATGACAACAACTGACATGGTTGAGGTGCCAGCAGTTCATCTCCAGTGGTAGATTTGGTCAAGCCAAGGATACTATCAACCTCTGGCACCAGCTCCTCTGGAACATGGGATAATTGACAGGGGGGGCGTGTTTTTTACTCTCCTTCATCTGTTGCTGAATTTGCTGCCTGTTATTTTGGCCCAACCACTCCTTGTTTAAGAGAATGTGGATCTCGGAACCTTAAATTCTATTCATTTATCCATGTTATTGAGTTTTGTTTTGTTTTTATAGCAGAATTGACCTACTTCCATCAGATATAGGGCCTCTATTCACCCCATTCTTGCTTCCTAGGGGACGCTGGTGAACAAGCCATAAGACAAATCCTGGACGAAGCAGGAAACGTTGGAGAGTTGTGCGCAGGTAAAGAACGCCAGGAGATTCTAGGCACTTGCAAAATGTTGGGCCAGCTGACGGATCAACTAGCTGATCTTCGGGCCAGGTAACCAACAAATAACAAACTTTATCTTTCTTTTTTTTTTTTAAAAAAAAAAGCTAAAATCACCCACAGGAGAGAATTTATATCTCTTTATTTTACTAGTACATTAATACCATGTTTCCCCCCAAATAAGGCCGTGCCTATATATATATATATATATATATGTGTGTGTGTGTGTGTGTGTGTGTGTGTGTGTGTGTGTGTGTGTGCGCGCACGCGCAGGTCTTGGCATGTTCGGGTCTTTCTTTTCCCATGTAAGATTGAAAGTATCTTGGTGACGTTTCGACGAGGTCCCACTCGCCATTTTCAGGCTTCGTGCTTGTGTGAGCAAAGCGTGATCGGAGCTGCCGTCATAAAACATAAAAACATAAAAGATACTCTCAATCTTTCATGGAAAAAGACTCGAACATGCCAAGACCTGCATATCTGTGTGTGTGTGTGTGTGTGTGTGTGTGTGTGTGTGTGTATATGTGCGTGTGTATATGTTTTCTTAAGTTTTCGCGGGTACTTACATGTATTCAGCTTTGTTCGGGTATTCTCCCACGTCATTATAGTTGTGCTTTTAAAGTTGTAGCAACGTTTTGGCTGAATCTCATCTGCCATCATCTGCCAGAAGCCTGATGGTGGAGCTGCCCTACTACTTACCTTTGAACAGTTATAGCCAGGCCTCACACAAACCATCACCTGCCTTGTTGGCCCATTTCTTCTGCAGCTGGCAAGGCTGGTTAGGCTTTCCTGAAGGCCTCTATAGCTGATAACAAAGCTCTGGATTTTCCACTGGCTCTGCCGAGCTGGTCGTGGTGATGAGCAATGGAGGTTCTCTCCGCCACTCTGCTGTTGGGTCCACCTGCCCACTTGGGCTCCCATTCTCACCTTTATCCTCTGCTTTTGAAGCGCAGCTGCTTTGCATGGCACAGCAGAGTGCCACGCGCCAGCTGCTGAAGCGACCGGGGCAGTGCAGGCTTGCAGGAGGTGAGTTGGAACACCTCTGCGCCTGCGCAAAGTGCACATTTCACCCACGTGCGCATGCAAAATGTGTGCACGTGCACAAAGTGTGCCCACCAAGCCACGCCCATCAAACCGGTGGTAAAACTTTTTGAATCTCACTGCTATCCTTTTTGCTGTCAGAGGCCTTCAGGAATTTCTTCTGTGGCTCGCAAGGCTTTTCTGAAGGACTCTGCAGCCAATAACAGAGCTTTGGATTGATCCAGAGCTTTGTTATCAGCTACAGAGGGCTTCAGGAAAGCCTAACCAGCCTTGCTGGCTGCAGGAGAAATGGGCCCGTAAGGCAGGTGTCGGGGTGTGCGAGACCTAGCTATAACTGTTCAAAGGTTAGTAGTAGGGCAGCTCCACCCCTCGCATCCCCACCCAAGCTTAATTTTTACCCATGCCCTCTGGAATGGGCGGGAACTTAATTGGGGCTTATTTTGGGGGTAGGGCTTATATTGGGCGCACATGTAAAAATCAAGCTAGGACTTACTTTCAGGATAGGTTGTATTTTCAGGGAAACAGGGTAGAAGTGGAAAAAACTTGTTCAACTTTCCCAGCATTCTGCTTGTCAAATTTTCATGGTGAATTTCCATCAGTTTACAGCTGCTGGATTATGTAAAGAAAACAAATGCAAGTATTCCTTGACCTAAAACCATCGCTTAACAACTGTTTGAAGTTGTGACATACCCCTCTAAACCTACTTACGACTGATTTCGACCACATCTGCCTCCCCAACAGTCATGTGATTGTACTTTGGGCAATATTGTGAGGGTTCCTCATGATGCATAATTTCTCTTCCCTGAGTAGCTGTAAGATGAAAGGTCCATAATCCAGAAGATGGCAGATGGCGGGGTGGGGTGGGGGTGTTCTATTATTTAGTTAGTTAGGGGAGGTTTGGCCTTATCTAAGCAGCCGTGGCCTATATCCCATCACTCTGGATCCTGCCTTGGCTCTGTCTGAATGCTGTGTACCCAGGTCAACTGTGGCAAATGTATCTGGGGATTTATATGTCTTTTTTCTCCCCTTGAACAGGGGACAAGGTACCAGTCCTCTCGCCATGCAGAAAGCTCAGCAGATTGCTCAAGGGCTGGACTTACTAACCGCGAGAGTGGAAAACGCAGCTCGCAAACTGGAGGCCATGACCAACTCTAAGCAGGCCATAGCCAAGAAGATTGATGCTGCTCAGGTAACTCACAGCCTTTGCTGTGAAGAGGGAAGGATGGTGAATGCCCTTGAAATGATTTCTGATTTCCAATGTATAATGACTTTTGTTGCTGGAATGATGTCAGCTTTGGAAGCCATATTTTACGTAGAACCTTCGAAGTTGCCACATTTTAGTGCCTGGGAATTTGCGAGGGGGAATTGCACAGAGTGGTAGAAGATTAGACTCCACAACATTCTTTTCTCAGAAAGTCAAGGACAAGTTACCCTGCACCCGGAGAGGAGTGTCTGGAGGAATGTCTCCAGTTGGGAAGATGGTTGGTCAGGCCATGTGATGGATTGGAGGGTGCAGGGGATGGATCTTTGAATTTCAGTTGGGAAGGGAAAACCTGGCACTCTCAGATTCCCAGACGTGCCAATATGACTTCTTTAATCAGTTCTTACTTGGATGAATTTTGTTTCTGAGTGCTGAATGAAATGGGAAGTTTCATTGGAACGCTGACAAATGATTTGAGAATGATCGAATGCAACAATTGCGGATCTTACGTATTCTTCCTATCGGCTTCCTGTAAATTCACTTTATGCCAGAACCTTGAGATAGACATTGGGCTACCCCAAGAAAATGTGGGCTGCATTATCTGCCCGTTGAATCACTTTTGACCCGAACAGCATTTCAGTGTTAGGAGATTCAAAGATTACAAGAAGACCAGTGGTGGTATTCTACTGGTTTGGCCCGGTTCTCTCAAGCCGGTAGCAGCGATGGGCAGAAGAGACCAAACTGGTTCTCTCCGCCACTCTGCCGTTGGGGCCCCCCCCCCCCCCCCGCCCCCCCCCCCCCCCTTATCCTCTGAATTTGAAGCACAGCTGCTTTGTGTGGCACAGAATAGCGTTGCGCGGCAGGTGCTGAAGCAATTGGGAGAGTGCAGGCTTGCAGGAGGCGAGTTAGAATGCCTCTGCGCCTGTGCAAAGCGTGCGTTTGGCACGCGCACTCACGCAAAGTCTGTGCACGTGCATAAAGCGCGCCCACCAAGCCATGCCCACCTAACTGGTGGTAAAAATGTTCGAATCCCACCACGGAAGCAGACCCCATGTTGACCCCCTCTTTCTCTTGATGAAGAGCTGGCTGGCAGATCCTAACGGGGGCAGCGAAGGAGAAGAGCACATCCGGGGCATTATGGCGGAAGCCAGGAAAATCGCAGAACTCTGTGAAGACCCCAAAGAGAGAGATGACATTTTGCGGTCCTTGGGCGAGATTTCTGCTTTGACAGCTAAATTGTCTGACCTTCGGAAACAGTACGTTTTATTTATTTATTTATTTTATTTTGCCAAAGGCTTACAGTATAACAGAAACAAGAATAAACATAAGTTTAAATACAAGAAATAGGGACTATTGGGGACAATAGGACAAGGATGGTAGGCACGATTGTGCGCTTCTGCACGCCCCTTACAGACCCCTTACAGACCTCAATCCAGTATTGTTTGGCGCAGGGGTCACCAACCTTTTGGACCTCAGGGACCACCAAACTCATAATTTTAAATCCCACGGACCACTAAAATAAATTTTGACTGACGGTGGCTTGCTGAGGTTGGTGGGAAAGTTGGTCCCATATTCCAGAGCTGCAGGAGTCACAGGACTGGCGCTTTGGTCATCACAGAACAGCTGCTCCAGTCCACTGCAGGCCGATGCACCCGGGTGGAGGAGCAGCTGCTCTGGGGTGACCAAAGGGCCTGTCCTGTGACTCCTGCAGCTCTGGAATATGGGACTGACTTTCCCACCAATGTCAGCAAGCCACCCTTGGGGGCGGATTTCCCTCCCTGGCCGTTGGTCTTACCTTCCAGTTCCAGCTTGTGTGGCTCCACTCAAGGTAAGGTTTGATTGAAGGGTGGGGGCCAGTGAGTGGGCGGGCCATGTGGGCGACGCAGCCTTGTGTTCCCGCACAGCCTGGATTAATTGCTTTGGGGAG
Source organism: Pseudonaja textilis (assembly GCF_900518735.1). The sequence continues at coordinate 24,558 of NW_020769961.1, forward strand.
GGACATTTCTCTGCGGACCACCAAAATTTTCTCATGGACCACCAGTGGTCCCCGGCCCACCGGTTGGCAACCACTGGTTTGGTGGACACTTTGAGAATTGGGATAAAACTGAGATAGGTTTGCAGTTTTAGTCAGACTTCCTCTTCTTAAGATGTATCTAAGCCAATTTTCCAGTCAACAGCAGTGTAAATTCAACCTTAATGACATTTGTTTGTTTTTTTCCCCCAGCTTACGATTCTTGTTTCTCCTTGTAAATGTAAACTCGTATCGCCACTTAAAAAATCCATAGGGCATTGTTAAAGTTTAATGAACAGCAGTACTTATAAGGTTATAAGTAGCTGATTCACTGTTCTTGCCCTTAAACTTTGTCTTCTTAATGGGCCACTTTAACAAGGTTTATTTAACAGCTGTTTCTTTTCCCCCAATAGTGGGAAAGGCGACTCTCCAGAAGCCCGGGCATTAGCCAAGCAAATAGCAACATCCCTTCAGAATTTGCAGTCCAAAACCAACAAAGCTGTTGCCAACAGCAGACCCGTCAAGCCGGCTGTTCATTTGGAAGGCAAGATTGAGCAAGCTCAAAGATGGATAGACAACCCAAGCGTGGATGATCGAGGTGTAGGTAAGCTGTGTAAAAAAAAAATCACTTCCTAAGAAAGAATGAGCAACAAGGTCTTGATTCACAATCTGGTAACATTGGGGAGGGTGCGCGATGGCTCAGTGGTTAAAGATGCAGAGCTGGTCAGCTGGAAAGCTGGCAGTCCGGATTCGAGACCCAAGCATTGCATGACGGGGTGAGCTCCTGTGCCTTTCTCCACCTCCTGCCCACCTAGCAGTTCGAAAGCATGCAAATGTGAGTAGATCAATAGGTATCACTTTGGCGGGAAAGTAACAGTGCCCGTGCGTCTCAGTGTATAGACAGCAGTGATGGGTTTCCAAATGGTTTCCTACCAGTTCTGTACACACTTTGTGCGCTCATAGAGGGCTCAAAAACCAACCTCTGTCAACGCTGGAAAGCTGAGCTGTTTTTTTTTAGCTCAGCTGAGGCGGGGCAATCTGCCCTGCCTCGCGAATCAGCTGAGCTAAAAAATACAAGGGAATATAGGAGAGGTAACAGCGGGGGTGAGTAGGCAAGGCCAACCAGAGGTAGTATTTGCTGGTTCTCCATTCTAGTGAAAATTTCCGCTATCGGTATGTCAGAACCGGTCCGAACCGGCTGAATACCGCCTCCGATAGATAGCCAAGCTGGCCACGTGATCACGGAAGCGTCTTTGGACAGTGCTGGCTCTCTCAGCCAAGAAAGGGAGATGAGCAGCGCCCCCTAGAGTCGGACACGCCTGGAGATGCCTTTTAACATTGGAAGGGCGGGGGAGACTTTCTTGCAACGGCCTACCTTTACGGTTCTTGATTTTACTCCACCCCCAATTTTCCCCTTTTGTACAGCTTTTTTCTCTTACCTTCTCCTTGAACCAAGAACACAGCTGACCGAAAGGTGAATTGATTTTTGTTTTTTGTTTTTTTCCACGCAGGCCAGGCTGCCCTCCGGGGACTGGTGGCCGAAGGGCGCCGCCTTGCCAACGTCATGATGGGGCCTTACCGCCAGGACTTGCTCGCCAAGTGTGACCGGGTGGAGCAGCTCACTGGCCAGCTGGCTGATTTGGCTGCAAGAGGGGAAGGGGACTCGCCACAAGCCAGAGCCGTGGCTCTTCAGCTGCAGGAATCGCTGAAGGTAAAGAGGAGGAGCAAATTTTTTTTTAGCGGGGGGCTCTCTGCCCTCATGACGGGCTGGGTGGGCGTGGCTGGGTGGTCATGTGTCTGGGTGGGTGTGGCCAACTCGACGGCGCTTCGTTGCCCTAATTACCTAAAAAAAAAAAAAAGATAATATACCGAAAAGTTGTGTATTATTTTGTGCATTTGATACTTAAATAAAAGACTGGGTGTAACCAGGCTTAATACCCTGTTTCTCCAACAATACGGCCTCCCCCAATAGGAAGTCCCAGCATGTTTTATAGGCATGAAATGAAATTAAGCCCCTCCCTCCAAATTAAGGCCTATATTAAAACATGCGAAATGGGGGGGGGAGTGGCTTGCCATTAGGAAGTACTTTTGTTGCACACCCGGATATGGTGCTGCCTGCGTTGACCCCGATACCAAGTGCCCCACCAACGCCGAGGTCAACATCCAAGCTGTCGCTGCCCACCCACCCAAAGATGCAAGGGGGGGTGGGAATTAAGTCACCCCCGAAAAGACAGCCTAGCCATTTTGGGGCGGCTCAAAATAAAAAAATAAGACCCAGCCTTATTATATGAGAAACACTTTAGCAGCGCCTGTGAGAGGGATCTTGGAGCCTTAGTGGAGTTTCTGGTGAGTTACGTGATTATTTTGGGGGAATTAATCCCCCTCGGAGGCTGGTGGCTATGTGATCTGATGTTCTCAACGGATCTCCTTTGCAAGCGCTTGTGGATTGTTTATCTAGAGTAGGTTCACCCCCTCTTCTTTGCAGCAGCCCCCTTAAATATTGGAACACTGCTATCATGTCACCCCTAGTCCTCCTTTTCATTAGGTACATCTCTCAGTGTGAAATGTCTTGATTCTTGTTAAGGACCTTAAATCAAGGATGCAAGAAGCGATGACCCAGGAAGTATCGGAAGTGTTCAGTGATACCACCACCCCAATCAAGCTGTTGGCAGTAGCAGCCACTGCTCCTCCAGATGCTCCCAACAGGGATGAGGTGAGTGGCCAGCAGAAATTTTAATTTCCGCCCTTCCAACCTGTTCTGCTCTAAAGTGGTATAACTATAGTTGTTTGAAAGATGCCAGCCTTTGAGGATTCTATATCAATGAACTAATGGGACTTGTTTCCCCCCAAATAATACTTCGTTTCTGAGTCCAACATTTTATTTTATTTCTTAAATTAAAAGTCAACTTTTGTAAACTTGGTCATACGTAATTTAATTGGACAGGACAAAATCAGTGGCCTTCAAAGTTAGGTTTGTATCAGGCACAAGTAGTTAGAAGGCGGGTTCAAATGAATGCAGGTTTAACACTTTCTAGAAGGATCTGAACCATTAATCACCATCCTCTTCTTTTAACGACCCCATAATCCCTTGTGGGGTGAAGTCTGGGCAACTGAATGGAGCTGAGTGTTTACTGGCCGGATGCCCGTCCTGTCACCAATGTGGAGTGTTGTTCAGCAGATATATTCTCATGGTGCCCAGAGAGAGATATATCTGTCTCTACAAGTGGTGGTATTCGACCATTTCTGCCCAGTTCTGGAGAGCCGGTAGGAGCGATGAGCAGAGGAGACCAAACCAGTTTTCTCCACCGCTCTGCTGTTGGGCCCACCCAGGCTCCCATACTCCCCTCTGTCCTCTGAATTTGAAGCGCAGTTGCTTTGCGCGGCGCAGAAGCATGCAGCTGCCGAAGTGACCGGGATCGTGCAGGCTTGCAGGAGGCGAGTTAGAATGCCTCTGCATCTGTGCAAAGTGCAGGTTTGGTTGGTGCGTGCAGGCGTGCAAAGTGTGCCCACCAAGCCACGCCCACCGAACCGGTGGCAGAAATATTTGAATCCCACCACTGGGTCTCCACCTCGGATTGAAGTCACAGGACCCCGATTGTGAGGCGAGAGCTCCACCTTTAGGCTACCGCACCACCAATCCGAACTACTAATGATCAAAACAAATTGGTGGTGGTTAAGAGCCAAAGGAATGCAAGGCGGGCTGTACTTGGATCCCTTGTGGGTGCACAAGGACTCAAAACTGATGACATACTTGACCTGTCTCTCGTGCTCAGTCTGGTCGGATCCTACAGTTTGAGAGCTAAGCAATGTATTTTATTTACCCAGTTCTCTGCACCCCTAAATCTAGGGTCAAAGCTCTCCATATTTCCATTTGTTTTCCATGTTATGCTCAACTTTCAGTTTCCAAACAGCCCTCAACTCTCTCATACATTGACAGGACGCTAGCCAGATGAATACCGATGGATGCTGGTTGGCAGAGGCAGATTTTTTTTTTCTTCCTTATTTTCCTCCCCCAAAACTAAGCCCAGCCACCTAGTTTTGTAGCGAAGCACTCTGTAAGTCTCCAGCTATAATCATTAAAAGCACTAAAAATATGAATGAGTTCAATACAAAAAAATGGAATTGTACTGTATTGTAGCATTAATAGAGCTTTTCATCTATCTGTATTATAGAATTAGCAAACGGGATAATTTTTGGTACAGTATTTGCTAAGGTTTTTTTTGTTTTTGTAAATATTATACCCAGACAAAACGTTGTATTAATAAAATCTATTTTTTTTTTAAAAAAAGGAAGAACTGAGGTCAAGTGGGCTGGTGCAATTTGGTCCTGGATCAGTTTAAACTCTTGAGGGGGGGGGCACTTCACCTTTCAGGTCTTTGAAGAAAGGGCAGCCAACTTTGAAAACCACGCAGCGAGGCTGGGGGCGACTGCGGAAAAGGCGGCAGCTGTTGGGACAGCCAACAAAAGTACCGTGGAGGGCATCCAAGCGACCGTGAAATCAGCAAGAGAACTGACACCTCAGGTGGGCCCTCTATCTCTCTCTTTTCTTTTTCTTTTTCTTTTTCTTTCTCTTCTTTCTTTCTTTCTTTCTTTCTTTCTTTCTTTCTTTCTTTCTTTCTTTCTTTCTTTCTTTCTTTCTCTGACTCTGTTTCTCTGCCTGTCTGTCTGTCTCTCTTTCTCTATGTGTGACTTTCTTTCTCTGACTCTGTTTCTCTGTGTTTCTCTCTGTCTATGACTCTCTTTCTTTCTCTGACTCTGTTTCTCTATCTGTCTCTCTCTCTCTCTGTGCGTCTCTCTCTTTCTCTGACTCTCTTTCTCTGATTCTGTTTCTCTCTTTCTCTGACTCTCTTTCTCTGACTCTTTCTCTGTCTGTCTGTCTCTCTCTCTCTC
>NW_020769962.1:0-29457 GCF_900518735.1 Pseudonaja textilis
CTCTCTCTCTCTCTCTCTCTCTCTCTCTCTCTCTCTCTCTCTCTCTCACACACACACACACACACACACACACACACACACACAATCCCAGCAGTAACAAATTCCAAACTTGTATGAGTTAAACTGCTGACTATTCTATGCAAAGATTCAGCCCAAATAAGGCAGGAGATAAGCACTCTTTCTAAAACGACAGGTGGGGAAAATGCTTTGAGAAACCTAATATTTTCAAACATAAATGGAGCAGCAGATGATTTTTGAAGTCATTGAAGCCTTTTTGTGTCTTGTTTTCCGCCCTGCCTCAAATCTCAGTGTGATAATCAGAGCACCGAAGGTTGATCAAACCGCTCTAAAGTTAGTCCTCCGTTTATTACCACCTTGGGGACCAAAATCTTGGTTGTTAAGAGAAGCAACAATTAAATGATACACCTATGGGACTGCTTCGCTGAACAATTGCTTATCCCGGCTGCCCCAGGTGCAGTCGTTAAGCAATCTCCTGGGTGGTTAAGTGGACAAAGTGAAGAGGTGCCTGATGGGTTTAGTAGTTCTTCTCTGTGCGCAGAAAGAAACTCCTCTGAAAGGCTGCAGGATCTGAGCAACCTTCCTCCACCCCAGAGGTGGTATTCAGCCGGTTCTGACCAGTTCTGGAGACCCAGTAGCGGAAATTTTGAGTAGTTTGGATAACTGGCAAATCCCACCTCTGACTGGCCCCGCCAACCCCATCTATTCTCTGCCTCCAGAGTCTCAGCTGATTGGCTGGGTCTTCTTTGGTTGCCCTGCACAGGAGAAGGGAGCTGGAAAGCAGGTTAGTGGGGTGGGGAGGGAATGGGGATTTTGCAGTATTCTTCTCCTGCCACACCCACCAAGCCCCACCCACAGAACCGGTAGTAAAAAAAATAATTGAATCCCACCACTGCTCCACCCCCGTTGAAGGAGTTGGTCTTCCCTTGGGGAATGGAAGAGAATTGCTCCATTTCCGAGCCCCATTCTGGCAACCCTTCGGAGGAGTTCCTACATCGGGCTGCAGAAACAAAGCTCAGATCTTAAGGGTCTGGCTTCAGCAGGTAACCGTTTCTGCTTTTGAAGGGATCCCTGTGATATGTGCCCAGGGAGATGTTGTGGCTTGGAGGTTTGAGCCTGCTCTGTTAGAGGACAAAGACTTGGACAATGAGGAAGAGGAGGATTTGGCTCTGAGGTTTGAGCCTGCTTTGTTAGAGGATTTGGAGTTGCCTTCCTCCCCAGGACTTTCCTCTTCGGCAATACCTTCCTCCCTGATTGTGCCTCAGGTGTCGGCAGATAACCAGAGGGGCGTATCAGAGCCTCTGACTGAGGATCAAGCTGAGGAATGCTGGCTTGATGCGAGGCAACGGCGCAGGCAAAAGTGTGAGCTGCAACGCAGAAAGAAAGGACGAATCAGAGACTGAGATGAGGGACTGACACGCCCCACAGGGAATAAAAGTGGGTGTGTTCGCTCTGGGAACTTGTTCGGGACAACGTGTTACTTAGTGAGAGAAGCTTCGGAGTATCCTGTGTGCGGTGACAGCTTGTGATTTATATTCCTGCTTGTGTGAAACTGCCAAGAACTTTATCAGTTCAAGGAATTTAACCCTGTAATTACTTGCTTGTTTGTATTCAGTTGGAAATTTGGACTTCTCACCTTGTTGGTACAGGTGAGACATAACAGGGAGGAATCTCAGCTGTGTGGCTGATGGGAGCTGCTTGCAACCTTGAAACCTGCTGGCTTCCCGATTGAAACCTGCAGAGAAGACTGCAGGTGGTGATCTCATGATCACAGGGCACTTGGAAACTTTATAAGTGCGGACGGGCTGCCAAGCACCTGGATAGCAATTGTGTGACCATGGGGTGGCGGGGGGAAGAGGGCACAATGTTTTACAAAGACAAGGCTGCTATCCAAGGCTGTTGAAACAGTGGTTCAGTGATCAGTTATAAATTGAGGACTCAGTTTTAAATTTTTGAATTTACTTGATCTTGTGGCAGATTTTTCCACTTCCTCCATGCTAACCAATTTTTCTTGACTTTTATTTGCTGGTAGAAAATTCCCAGATTGATTTTTTTTTTTTTTTACTTACAGGAGCTTTCTTTCTTTGATTTCAGAAATACTGTCCTTTTGCCCCCAATAAAGGATCTGCAGTAAAATAAAAATAAAAATCCCACGATGCTGTTCAGTAATGCAGTGGCTAGGTGGGGTCACTCTTTGTATTGGTTTTTCTTTGATTTTTTTTAAAAAAATGTTTCTAAAACTCTTGGGAAGCTGTGCGCTAATAGATGAAATACTGATGCAGTGTATGTGTCCTGTCATGTTTTTTAAGAAAGCGTCTAAACCCAAATTGGGAAGTGGGAGTCATTCTCAGATAGTAAAAATAGGGGGGGGGGGGGGTTTCCAGTCCAGCATTTGTCATGCCTCTGGTGGAGACTGACTCTGAGGGAGAGGAGGAACAGCCGACAGGGAGTGGAAGTGTGGCTCCGGAGGAGGCTGGGGAAGGGCAGAGGCTGGCTGGGAAGTCAGAGGAGGACCCAGGCCCATCCCCTTTCCATCCTAGGGCACGCAGGGAGGAGAGGATAAGGGAGAGACATGGCCTACTCAGGAGGAGAGGGCCTTGATCCTCTTCATGGGCTGCAGCTGTGACAACTGGATAAAAGGACAGACATGCATATGGGCAAGTGCTGGAAACAAAGCATGGAAATATCTCTAGTTTATTGTTCCTCTCTGAGTTTGGCGTCCTTCCCAGTGTGTGTTCTGATATCTGTGGACATCTTCAAGCCCTTATCTTGCTTGGTTTGTGTTGTTTTTTAACTCTTTATAATTTAAACAGCACCTCCTCCTTCTTGTAACTGCTTGTGTGGGAGTTTTTTTTTGTCTCCAGTCAAGGATATTTGGAGTTTGGGAGCAAAGTGAAGGAATAAAAGGGACTTCACCTGTTTTTTGTGACTGTGTTTATTTTGTATCCCACCCTGGGTCATCACAGTTGTTGCTGGAGCTAATACTAGGAACCTGCAGGCCAAGTTCTCAGTAGCAACAGCACTTAGACTTATATCTCTAGTTTATTGTTCCTCTCTGAGTTTGGCATCCTTCCCAGTGTGTGTTATCTGTGGACATCCTGCAGCCCTTATCTAGCCTGGTTTTTGTTGTTTTTTCCCCCTCCTTTTCGTAACTGTTTGTGTGGGAGTTTTTTTGTCTTCCGTCAAAGATATTTGGAGCTTGGAAGCAAACTGAAGGAATACAAGGGGCTTCACCTGTTTTCTGTGACTGTGTCCGTTTTGTATCCCATCCTGGGTCATCACAGCATTTTATTTAGAAGCCTTCTCAGTTAAGCCAGAACAAAATAACAAAAAAAGCAACAGGAGGAAACTGTGGAATGGGCAAGCATCTTCGAAAACTGAAGGTCATTATGAAATGCGTCTTGTATGTTTTTTTACTGTTTCCCAAAAAACGGATATTTGTGAGAATGTTTGTTTGTGGCTTGGGTGGGGCGTGTTATTTTGAACATCAACCCTTTCCCTTCTGTGAAATGAATATTTTGCTCTGTTCTTGAAGGGTGGGGGAATATTGTTAGACATGGAATATTACCCTGCCCTTGAGGATCAATTGCTTTCCTTTTGTGAAAAGAGCATCGGCGTTGAAAGTTGGGCTCAGAAAAATCACCTTAAATTTGAGGGCTTCCAAACCCACCGCTGAAGGATCGGTTGGATCGATCTGTATTCTCTTTAACCTTATCAATTCCCCCTTCCCTGGAAAATTGGTGTTTGTGATCGATTCCGTCTACAGGGAAAGTCATGTTGTGAATAGATCCATTGCTGCAAACCCAAATATATCTGGCAGTTCCAAAATGGGGTGGATCCTTGCATTAAAATAATAATTATGCCGCATAAGCGAAAGATTTTCAAAGAGAGATATAGGCTGTCCTTGCATTGTGGCCGTAGTTGAGCCCAGAATCACAGTCATAAGTTGCATCAAGTTACCATGCGACCATGTCCGACTTTACAACTGTTTTTGTGGCTGTCATTAAGGGAACAAGGTGTCTATAAAACAAATGCTACAGTCATTAAGAGAGAGATTAATGTCCATAAAGGTTGGGTTGTTGTTGTTGTTGTTTTGTCAGATACCTGAAGTGAACACCAGCCTCTGGCAAAAAGCACATCGCAAATCATGTGACAATAGGATCCCAGTGGTGGGATTCAAATTTTTTTACTACCGGTTCTGTGGGTGTGGCTTGGTGGGTATGGTAGGGGAAGCTGATTGCAAAATCCCTATTCCCTCTCCACCCCACTAACCTGCTTTCCAGCTCTGTTCTCCTGTGCAGGGCAACCAAAGAAGACCCAGCCCATCAGCTGGGACTCAGTGGGAGGCAGAGAATAGAGGGGGGTGGGGACAGTCAGAGGTGGTATTGGCTGGTTGTCTGAATGACTCCAAATTTCCGCTACCAGTTCTCCAGAACTGGTCAGAATCTGCTGAATACCGCCTTTGCACAGGATGCTACGAGTGACTGTAAATGTGCACCTTCAAATCTAGGTTGTGTTGTGGTCTGCCGACAGCCTGCAGAGATGGCGGCAGAGTTGGACAGTGGGGAGGAACAGGAACCAGTCCGGGAGTCTGGGGAGGACTCAGATGAGGGATCTGCATCCAACACAGAGATGGGACCAGGGCCATCTGGGAGTTGTGTGTTGACTCTGGAGCCTCCAGAATCTGACAGCAGCGAGGCAGAGGAACAAAGGGAGCCTGTTCCCAGTGCGCTTGCGCAGAACTGCCAGAAGGCAAGAGCGGTTAAGACAAAAGGGGCGGCTTGGAGGTGATTGGCCCTCCTATAAGACATAAAGGAGGAGCAAAGGGACACAAGCCTTTGCAGGAAGCAACTTAGTTCGCTCTGATTGCTTTGAAACTTGAAGCTCTGTGTTGAATTTGTGCTCCGTTTGGCCTTGTCTAACTAATTGGAAATTTAGTCGTTGGCAGCATTTCAAGGAAGATAAAGGTGGGTGCTTATCAGACTTATCCCGAAGGACTTTGGCAGACTTCCATGAGACTATTTACAAACTGTGTGAGACTCATTACGGGCTGTGAATGACTATAATTCACAGCCGTTGAAATAAAGAAAAAAGGGTTTGGGGACTAACGTGTGTTTGGTAGTGTTTTAATAAGCCTTGGTCAGAACAGGTTGTAACTAGCCCTGGGGAGGTTCATTATAAGTTCAAGGACTGCCTACATTGCTCTCAGCTGTGCTTCCGGAGGTAGCAGGACCAACATTAATTTTGCTTTGATTATCCTTCTTTACAGAGTGGAAAATGCTTGCACAAAACTTGTCCAGGCAGCTCAGATGCTCCAAACGGATCCTTATTCAGTCACTGCTCGCGATTACCTGATCGATGGGTCCCGAGGAATCCTTTCGGGGACGTCGGACTTACTTCTGACCTTTGATGAAGCCGAGGTGGGATTTCTAAAATGACTGTAAAAAGGCAACGGTGGGTCGGAAGCTGGGAATTACACGGTCCCCAGGGTGTTAGACTAGAAGATCTCCAAGGTCCCTTCCAGCCTTACGTTTCTATGCTCTGTGATCTAAGTTATCTAAAGGCACATTCCTGCCTTAGGGCTTCTAGCATGTATTGAATGCTGGTTAAACCACTGAACTCGTATGAAAGATGTCACTCTGGTACCGAACATTCTCTGCTAGCAGAAACTTCCGTTTGGAGAATTGTTCTTTGCTCGGGTGTAACGGGAGCAATGGGGTGAGATTCAGCTGAAATATTAATCTTGGATACTGTTTTCTGTTTAGCGAGGATTTTTTTATTCCTTCCTTATTTTGCATCAGCACCATGTTCTTTATTGCACAAGATGGGGCTCTCTGGGACTGATACGCCCCAGACCATTCTGCCTACTCGAAGATCGTCTTACCATCAGAAAGAAAAAATGCTGCAGGGTGTGCTCCCAAAAACTAGTAGCAAAATGCCATTTTAAGGCCTTGAAACTGGGATTTGGGGTATTTATTTTTTTTCCCAAAGAATCCTGCTTTTGTTATTATTATTTTTTGTTCAAAGAAGGTTTAAACATTGTTTCTGAGCCATGCCTACAATTTGGGATTCTGAAATGGACTTCACATCTCTTCTTGCCTGAACATTATGTCCTGGGATGCAATCCGTCTGTGTGTGTGTGTGTGTGTGTGTTGGTTGGTGCTGGTGGGATGTTCCCCTGCTTTTTTACTCAGTTTTAGGAAGGCTTAACCATGAAATTTGCATGACAATTAAATGCCTGAGGACAGTTTAATTAGCATTGAAATTAACCACGAATTTGCATGAAAATTAAATGCCTGAGGATGGTTTGATTAGCATTGATTAAAGGTAAAGGTTCCCCTCGCACATACGTGCTAGTCGTTTCTGGCTCTAGGGGGCAGTGCTCATCTCCATTGCAAAGCCAAAGAGCCAGCGCTGTCCGAAGACGTCTCCATGGTCATGTGGCCAGCATGACTAAACGCCCGAAGGCATTCCCTTCCCACCAAAGTGGTCCCTATTTTTCTACTTGGCGTTTAATTTACATGCTTTCAAACTGCTAGGTTGGCAGCAGCTTGGACAAGTAATGGGAGCTCGCTCCATTACATGGCGTGAGGGATTCGAACCGCTGAACTGCTAACCTTTCTGATCGACAAGCTCAGCGTCTTAGCCACTGAGCCACCGCGTCCCTTAGCATTGATTATGACTCATTAATTGTCATGCAGATAAACAGGGACAACTACAGATAGGGACAAAAATAAAGTCCACAGAGGAATTGAGAAAGTCAAGATAGTTGCAAGAGTCATGTTGACTTTTTTTTTAACTTCTCCGTGCATGGACACCTTTGCATGCAAGCCGCCACTATCTTAAGAACTCTTGGTATTATTTTGATTTATTTAATTGTATCCCACCTTTATTGCTTTTACAAACAACCCAAGTTGGTGAACATATCCAACATGCCTTCCTCCTCCTCCCATTTTCCCCACAATAACCTCCCTGTGAGGTGAGGGAGAATGACTGGCTCAAAGTCACGCAACTGGCTTTCATGGCTAAGGAAGGACTTGAACTCGCAGTCTCTTGATTTCTAGCCTGGTGCCTTCACCACAAGGGTAATGTCTGGAAAGCTTTGAAATTGGGTAGTATATTCTCAAATCTGCCCTTTTAAAAGTTATATATATTCACCAGTACAGAGAACTTTAACTAGAAGCAAACTTGCTTGTATTTTTGTGTTTGTTGGTAGAATGGCAACATCTGAATGTTCACCCAGAGAGACAGACATCTGGGTGAAGACAGAATTAGATTGGGTTCACACTGCCCGTGAAGCCTTCACATTGTTTGGACTTAATGTGCAATAAATTATTATTGTTTATTAACTATCATTTATGGCTCAATGTGGCTCAACCCAATCATTTGTGGTCTTCTTGCTAAATTTTTGAATTGACTGACTGCTAACTCTGCAAGCTGGCTCTTATTATTCTTTTAGATTAGATTAACAGAGTGTGAAGGGACCTTGTAGGACATTTAGTCCAACCCCCTGCCCAAGCAGGAGACCTTACACCATTTCTGACAGATGAAAGTCCAGTCTCTTCTTGAAAGCTTCCAGGGATGAAGCTCCCACAACCTCTGAAGGAAACTGCTGTTCCATGGGTTGATTGCTCTCGCTGTCAAAAAATTTGTCTTTATTTCCAGATTGAACCTCTCCTTGATTATTTTCCATCCATTATTACTTGTCTGGCCTTCGGATTCTTTGGGAAATAGCTTGACCCACTCCTCCTCTCTGTGGCAGCCCCTCAAATATTGGAAGACTGCTATCCCCTGGTCCTTCTCTTCCCTAGACTAGCCAGGCCCAGTTCCTGCAACTGTTCATCGTATGTTTTAGCCTCCAGTCCCCTCATCATCTTGGTTGCTTTTCTCTGCACTCTTTCTAGAATCTCAGCATCCTTTTTTATAGTCTGATGACCAAAACTGGGTGCAGAATTCTAGGTGTGGTCGTACTAAGGCTTTATAGAGTGGTGTTAGTACCTCCCTTGATCTTGATTGTATCCCTCTGTTAATGTAACTTAGAATTGTGTTGGCATTTTTGGCTGCTGTTGTAATGACAAGGCAGTTGAGTTGTTTGATCATGAACCACTGAATTATGATGATCTTTACTGGAGTATAGTCTTGCATTTATATACATTTTTAGTTATCCTCCATCATTGGTTAACTTTGGTTACTGCTTAACTTTCGTTACTGTTTAGTACAGTAATCCTTACAATTAATTATCTCTAGTTAAAGTCTAACATATGTCTACTTCCCCTCTCTAATCCTCCTTTATCCATAGATTAGTGACTTGGTTTGCCTGAGTTGTATTTGCTTGGAAACATTCTTTATCTGAGGTTTGCCATCTGAGATTGGAACATTCCTGCGATTATAACTCTACAGGCTGCCACCACACCCTGTTGACTCATGTTTAATTGGTTGTCCACTAAGACTGCAAGATCCCTGTCACAGTTATTGCTATTAAACCTGGTTTCACCCAGTCTATATGTGTACTTTTTGTTTTTCTTGCCTAAGTTCAATTTAATTTAAAACAATCGGCTGGTAACAAAAGAAATGAAAAAAAGAACCCACTCAATTATTTCATAGTTGTATTTATTTTCTTTCAGGTCCGTAAAATCATCCGCGTCTGCAAAGGAATTCTGGAATACCTCACAGTGGCTGAAGTGGTGGAGACAATGGAAGACTTGGTGACCTACACAAAGAATTTGGGACCAGGTTAGAGAGCCCTTGGATGTCTCTGACTTCCTGGGGATTGGTCTGTTGTTTTCATCCAGAACCTTCTAGAATGTATCTGTGGAGATTTCTCAGTCACCCAGATCATGGTTGTCCCAAAGGTGCTTTTTTCAAGAGGCCATTGGACTTTCTGGTTTTTCTTTGAAGACGTTTCGCTTCTCATCCAAAAAGCTTCTTCAGCTCTGACTGGATGGTGGAGAAAGGAATCCAGTCAGAGCTGAAGAAGCTTCTTGGATGAGAAGCGAAAACGTCTTCAAAGCAAAACCAGAAAGTTCAGTGGCCTCTTGAAAAAAGCACCTTTAAGACTTCCAGGATGTGGTTTTCTTGGATTCTCCTGAGCTGTGTGTGTGGGATTCATTGCCCTTTGAAAGCACTGCAGAGAAGGAGTGGCCGGATTTTGATCCGACACCTTCAGATGGACCCAGTTTTCCTGGCTTGCAGAAATTGCCAAATAGTTTCAAATGTTGGACTAGTCAAGGAGTCAAGAGATCAAAAGACAGCAGCCATAGCTTTGATTCCTACGATTGCTCCTTCCAGGATTAACCAAAGCCAACCCTTTCCATCAGTAAGCCCATCAAGACATGGACAGGGTTTGAAATTACACAATGCCGAACAGAATTGAAGCCGGAATTGTTTCTATTGGGGATTATGAAGGGAAAGTATCCTAAAAAGATAAAATATTACCACATTACCACAGCAGCAAGAACTGCACTTGCACAATCTTGGGAAATAGCCACTATACCGACAGATTGTTTACTCCCCAAATATATTTTTTTTTTGATTGTGCAGAAATGGACAAACTCACTATAGAATTAAACAATAAGGAAGACTCGGAATATTATTCCATTTGGGATAACTGGTATCAATGGATAGATAGTAGGAATAAGAAATGTATAGATCAGAAGAAGATATGAATATATGTATACGATTAACTAGAAATGTATGGAAATGTATGAATATAATCAAGATTTTTTTGTACTGTCAAAAGAAGATGGAGAATTGTACAATGTTATTTTTAGATCTACTTGTCTTTTAATGTTTCAAATTTCAATAAAGGTTTAAAAAATTTTTTAAAAGACACGGACAGGGCTAGTCACTGAAAGTGGGGTCCTTCTAAAGGACTAATGAGACCACAGGTTCTCGTGCTGCCCACCAGAGTCTCTTTAGCTCCCTGTTTCAAGAGGCTGATGTATTGAAAAGTGAAGCACCACATTTCACAGCCATCTTATGTTTCCAAAAAAAAAAGAATTTGCCCTACAGCCCCCTCGCTGAACTGAGGAGGAAGGAGATATGGTAAAATGATAAAAACTTCCCCTGAAGAGAAACAGCATTTTCAGTGGTCCTTTAATGTGGTTTGCTCTTGCCTGAAATCTCAACACGTGGCCTCTTGAAGACAACCTCTTCCATTTCCTTGATGCAGGAATGACAAAGATGGCCAAGATGATTGACGAGCGGCAGCAAGAACTGACTCACCAAGAGCACCGAGTCATGCTGGTCAACTCTATGAACACGGTGAAGGATCTCCTCCCCGTCCTTATTTCAGGTAAACTAAAGATCAAAACTTAGTATGGAAACCATGGGATTGTATGAAGACCAGTGGTGGAAGTCACCCCCCGCCTTTTTTTTTTAAACTATTGGTTCTATGAGAAAGCACTTTGCTTCTTGTGCGCCTTCAAAAACTGCTGATTTTACGCTTCAAAACTGACCTGGTATTCAGCGCTGGTGAGTAAAACAGCTGAGGTGTGGCAGTTCCACTCTGCCACGCGAATCAGCTGAGCTCACAAACAAGGAAATAAAACAGGAAAAGGCGGGGCCAACTGCTCACTGGCGCTACCGGTTCGCTAGAACTGGTGTGAACCGGCAGCATCCTACCACTGGTGAAGACATATGCCATAAATTTGTGAAGCAAAGGAATACGCATAGTGAAAGGTGTTCAAAAATAAACTCTCCTCATATGTCTGATAAACCCTACCGTATAACTAAATCTGTGATTTTATTTGTGGCTGTTTTATGTGGGGTAGAAGTTCTCAGCTGACATGGACTACATATCTCCTATTTACATTCTGGAAGCTGGGCTTCTCGAGACATGTGAATGGATGGGCTATTTATATGTTGGTATATTTGCCTTGAAATGGACTCCAGCACTGCAGTTCAGATGAAGATCTTGCTAATATTTGATTTCAGATCCAGTCTTTACATTTGCTGAAAAGCACAAACATTTCGCTCAAACAATACCAATAATTGTGATTAAGAAAAGAAATGTTACTGAACACTGGCGGTCCGAGCTTGAAATCTTGACAAGGAAAAAAAAAAAACTCTTTCTGATTATTTCAGAAAAAAAAAGAATCTGCCAATGTGAATTGCACAAGCTTTTTTAAAAGACTTTTGAAGAATGTCATAGCTCCCAATATCAACAACATCAGTAACGATGGTGCTTCTATAGGTAGACTATGTCCAAAAGATGTTTTTGAAGAAATGTCAGATGTAAAACAAATTGTATCTGACAAGATAGAAATGATATCGAAAGTGGATTTACAACTGACAAAAGCAAAGAGCATGATTTAAAACAGGATGTTTCACTGGGTCTACCAAAGAAATTGGCTGAGATTTTAATGGATATATTTTTCCCTATTGGATTTACAAAAGAGGCTTGTTTAAAGCCTTGAAAAACTCTTGTATCATAGGATAAAGAAGAAATTAAGATAAATCAAATCCTACAACAATATTTGAATGAACCAAAGATTAAGTCTGTTAGAAGTAAAAGAAAGGGATATAAATATGGTTTATTTGATCAAGATTATAATACAATGTAACCTCTGGCTACCCATTTTTGGGCTTCCTGCTGACTTCAGGACTGAAAATATGATTTATGGATTTGTTTATAATTAAATATGAGATATGGGATAAAGAGATAAATATAACTTTAGAAGGGATAAAGAGTAACTACAATTGTTTAAATTGTGATGGTGAAAGTCGGAAGTCACATCCTTATGTATTTCTTTTTATGTTTTCTAAGCTGTTTTCTTTCTTTCTTTCTTTCTTTCTTTCTTTCTTCCTTCCTTCCTTCCTTCCTTCCTTCCTTCCTTCCTTTCTTTCTTTCTTTCTTTCTTTCTTTCTTTCTTTCTTTCTTTCTTTTTAATACACTTTTCTTTCCTTAAGTTTGTATCCTACTATTTTAATCAATTCGGGAATATGGCCATTGAATATCACCATTTATTTTGCCCATGTTTACGTTAAAAGGACATTTCCTAGCGTATCTTCCTGATATGGTTTGACCCTCTGTTTCATTTCTGCAGCAATGAAGATTTTTGTAACAACTAAAAACTCTCAGAACCAGGGAATTGAGGAAGCCTTGAAAAACCGCAAATTTACAGTGGATAAGATGAGTACAGAAATAAATGAAATAATCCGTGTATTGCAGCTGACTTCCTGGGACGAAGATGCTTGGGCCAGCAAAGTAAGTGTGCTGTCTAGGTTGAGAGTGAGTTAGGATTAGACATGAACCCATATTTCAAACAAACAAACAAACCACAAGTACTAATTTATAGAGTGATGTCAGTTAATTTTGGTATATGAATTTACCTTTAGGACAATGCAATTCCTTTGTTAGCAGAACATTAAATATATGCAGATTTCCAACAAAATTGGATGACTATTTGTTTTAAAATTGCATCTCCCGGCAGGGACACAACCCAATAAGCAAATGAAGTATCATAATCTGGATGTTACTCTACATCATTGTTTTTCAATCTCACCCATTTTAAGATGCGTGGACTTGGGGACATCCTAAGGGCATCTCGGGAGTTGAAGTTCCCACATCCTAAAATGATTGGTGTGGACTTCCTTCCTGGAGTCAAGTTCTGAGATGGACACCTTAAAATCCCCTCAGATTTATGACTTGAGACCTAAATTGATTAAAAGGAATTTTTGATGTTGGTTGAAAAGCTGCAAATTTCCAGTCAGCCAACCAGCACAAATGGGTTTGACTGTTTTCAGAGACTTTTAATTATTTTAATGGGTTGAGAGCCATAGAGCTGTCAAAACATCTCAGAAGCTGTGCATTTCTATCCAGTTTCCATGTAAGGATAAACTATGTTTTAGCAGAGGGTGTCCCTCTGGGAGGAGGTGGCCTGAAGGACTGAGCCCCTTTCTTCCGCTCTGCTGGGAAAATTAATCAACATTTAGTTTCGATTCGGTGGCCTATAGGTGGTGCTCTTGCCTCACAATCTGTGAGTTCGATCCCAGGTCAAGGCAGATATTTCTCTCTCTGGCACATCTGCTGAACAAAACTCCACACTAGCGACAGGAAAGGCACCCAGCCATTAAAACACTCTGCTAGCTCCGTTCAGTTGCACAGACTCCACCCCGCAAGGGGTTATGGGGTCATTAAATATAGATGATTTAGTTTTGATTCTGCGGCTTTCTGACTTACTGTCCCAGCATTGTATCTCTTGCTATCTGTAAACTGACTTGTAGGATAGGATTGAAAAGAATGAGAATGAGAATTAGAATTAGAATTAGAATTCTTTATTGGCCAAGTATGATTGGACACACAAGGGATTTGTCTTGGTGCAAATGCTCTCAGTGTACATAAAAGAAAAGATACATTCATCAAGAATCATAAGGTACAACACTTAATAATAGTCATAGGGTACAATAAGCAATCAAATCAAGCTAGGAAACAGTCCATATAAATTGTAAAGATAAAAGCAACAAAGTTACAGTCATACAGTCACAAGTGGGAGGGGATGGGTGATAAGGAGTGATGAGAAGATTAAAAGAGTAGTAATTTGTAGGGTATTTAAAGAAAAACATATTGATTTAAGCATAAATAGATAAGCACGTAGAGTTTAGTCACGCTTTGCTTCCTTGGAATTGCAATCTCCAAATCACTATTTGTACTAAATCACAAATCTGTGAAAAAGGAGTTGAATTCTGACTTATTAAACATTGTGATAGACAGAAGGAAGAACTGTGATTATGTGTGAGTCTCTGCAGAGGATGGCCCTTATCGCTTAAGACTGCAAACAGATTAGCCCGCTATTAATTATAATTTCTTTCTTAGAACTACTACTTATAAATATATCCATATATATCTTTCTCCTTAATTTTCTCCTTTCCCCTCACCCTTTTAGAAGGTAAGATCTCTTCCTCAACCCACAACTGCTGCCTTTTCTACTAAAACAGAAAAGCATGACTCGGGGGGGGGGGGTGTTTGCTGTGTGTTGTGTGGTTTCCTGTGTGGCGAGTGTTACCCTTCAGGTAGTCCTCGACTTTACAGCCATTGCTTTAAGTGACTGAAATTACAACCAGCACCGAAAAAAGTGACTTACAATCGTTTTTCACCATTTGTCAGCCAAGTTTCAAAAACTATAAAAAATTTATTAGGAGCAAACATGTCGGCATGATCTGTTTGCAGCCGATTCTGAGATGCGTAATTCCCTGTCACCCTGGATCCTCATTTCCCCCCCCCCCCACCCTCTGGGTGCATCGTAATTCATATTCTCCAACCGAAACACGTCCATAGCCAAGAGTCATCAATTACATTCTCCAATTAGTGATTTGCGGGCGCCAGAAACTCCAGTCGCTTAGTTACAATCTTTGCAAGATAATAATGGGATGCACTTTCGTTTCCAAACTGCTGCAGTGCTCTTTCAAATTCCACCCCCTCCCCACGTCTGTTTGTGGCAACCCTAAAACAGGCATAGAAATGTTTTTTGAGTTGACACCATTGCAGCGTCCCCATGGCCACGTGATCGATATTCAGTCACTTGGCAGCTGACTTATATTTATGACGGTTGTTGGTGTCCCGGGATCATGAGGTCTCCATTTGTGACCATCATGCCCTTGTTGGAGTCTGACTCTGAGGGGGAGATTGAGCAGCTGACAGGGAGTGGGAGTGTGGCTCTGGTGGCTGTGGAGGAAACTAGGGAAGGGCACAGTATGGCTGGGCATTCAGAGGAAGACCCAGGGCCATCCCCTCTTCATCCTAGGGCATGCAGGGAGGAACGGAGAAGGGAGCAACATGGCTTACAAGAGAGAAAAAGGCCTTGATCCCTTTCATTGGTTGTGACTTTGTTATTTTTGTGTCGTGCCCTGGGTCATCACAGTGACCTTCCCAGTTGGTTTCTGGCAAACGAAGTCAATGGGGAGGAGAGAGCAGGATTTCACTTAACAACTGTGGCAAAGATGGTCGCAAAATGGGCCACAACTCACTTAACAACTGTCTTAGTGACAGAAATGTTGGGCTCAACAGTGGCCATAGGTCAAGGACTACCTGTACTCACCTTTTGTCATACCCCTGGTGGAGACTGACTCTGAGGGAGAGGAGGAACAGCCAACAGGGAGTGGGAGTGTGGCTCCGGAGGTGGTGGAGGAGGCTGGGGAAGGGCAGAGGCAGGCTGAGCAATCAGAGGAGGATCCAGGCCCATCCCCTCTCCATCCTAGGTCACGCAGGGAGGAGAGGATCAGGAAAAAGCGAGGTCTACTCAGGAGGAGATTACCATGATCCTCCTCGTGGCTTGCAGGTGGGAGCTATGGATATAAGTTTGCAACTGTGCAGTTAGAATTTGCAGGAGTCAAAATGTGATGACCCGTAGTCTCTCAAAATAACCCCAAACCCAAATATAACAACGTGGGAAAATACCTGAACAAAGCTGAATACCATACATATAAATACCCATGAAAACTTAAGAAAACATAGATAGATAGATAGATAGATAGATAGATAGATAGATAGATAGATAGATAGATCAATCGATCTTTGATTACTCGGGTTTTCTCCCGCGTAAAATTGGAAGTATCTAGGCAACATTTCGATGAAGTCTCATTCATCATCTTCAGGCTTGTGTCTTCGGCTTTGTGCTTCTCAGAGTAATTATTAATTATTACAAAATAATCATTACTCCGAGAAGCACAAAGCCGAAGACACAAGCCTGAAGATGATGAATGAGACTTCATCGAAACGTCGCCTAGATACTTCCAATTTTACACGGGAGAAAACCCGAATAACCAAAGATCCACATACAAATACCCGTGAAAACCTCAGAATATATATATATCTCATCTCATACATCTCATTGAAGTCTTTTCACACTCTAAATTGCATCTTGTGGTGTGATGCAAGGTTTGAAGAACCCAGCTGGGTATCTGCTTTGTGTTTGGAGTGTTACGTGGTGCTGTGGTGATTGGCAAAAGAGCATTTTCTATTGGACCTTGACTTTGACCTTCTCATGGGCTCTTTTGAAACATTTCCATGGCAGTCCCAAAGGTGTGTTGGTGTGAATAGGGAGACTACACTTTCTACGCTTGTAGGAACCTTCATATTGCTGGTGTAGTCAGCCATCATTTTATCTGAGAAATAAGAACTAGGAAATGGGGGGCTTTTAGAAAATTTATAATCCAGTGCTATATCTAATTAATCCATGGGGCATGGTGTCATCTTTTTTCCTTCTCTTTAATGCGTTTTGTTGTTGTTGTTAGTCACGAAGTTGTGTCCGACCCATGGACAACATTCCTCCAGGCCTTTCTGTCCTCTGCCATCCTCCAGAGTCCATTTAAGCTCACGCTGACTGCTCCAGTGACTCCACCCAGCCACCTCCTTCTCTGCCGTCCCGTTCTTCTTTTGCTTGTTCCCAATATCCGGCTCTTCTCCAGTGAGTCCTTCCTTCTCATGAGGTGGCCAAAGTCTTTGAGTTTCCTCTTCAGGATCTGGCCTTCTAAAGAGCAGTCAGGGATGATCTCCTCTAGGACCAACCAGTTGGATCAACTTGCTGTCCAAGGGACTCGCAGGAGTCTTCGCCAGCCCCAGAGTTTAAAGGCCTGCATTCTTTGGCGCTCAGCCTTTCTTATAGTCCTACTTTCACAGCCCTACATTACAACTGGGAAAGCCATAGCTTTGACTCTACGCACTTTTGTTGGCAGGGGGACGTCTCTGCTTTAATCCATTAGATACCAATAAATAAAAATAATTTCACCAGCCATGAAGGGAGTGGGCAGAGAAGGGTGCATGGGGGTGTTGTCTGTGGCTATTATTCCATTTTCTGAGGGTAAAGATTTAACACTTCTTCTGAATGCCAACCTGTTTCTTTTTCTCTGGAGTGTTCTGTGCTTGGAAAACAATGGATCTCAATAAGGCCTTATAGAGTGCATGCCCTATACCTCATGCATTTTGAATAACAGAAATGCGCCCGATGTTTCATACGCGCGCAGCTGACCAATTCCATGAGTTGGCTTCTCACGGGAGAGCATTGCCTGCAAACCCAAGAAGACTTTTGCATTGTAAATTGCATCAACTAAGTTGGATTTTGTTAGTTCATCTATGAGGATAATCTCCTGTTTTCTCCTTTTCCTGCAAAGGACACAGAAGCGATGAAGAGAGCTCTGGCTTTAATCGATTCGAAGATGAACCAGGCCAAGGGGTGGCTGAGGGACCCCACTGCTCCCGCAGGTAATGTGGACAGAGATCGAAATGGGATGGGACAATATGAAAGAATATTATTCAAAAGAGAAATATGGGGGAAAAATGCAACCAGGACTAAATTAAACCCCTTTGCTGCGGCCCTTGTTAACCCGGGCAATGATAATCTGGTATGGGAGTCCTTTTATGTTGTCTTGTGGTGAATGGATCCTGGATATTTTTAGTTTGATTCCTTAGTTTTAGTTTTAGTTTTTAGTTTTTAGTTTTAGTTTTAGTTTTAGTTTTAGTTTTGGTTTCGTTTCGTTTCGTTTCATTTCGTTTATTGTCATTGCACCTTGTACAATGAAATTAAATGTCATCTTCAGTGTACATTATACATCTATATATATAAATGCGAAATACCCCTCATGCATCATCACAAAATCTCCAGAACTGTAAAGCCTACAAACTTGAAATTTGGCACGTATGTTCCTCTTGGCTTCTAGGTGCTCACTAAGAAAGGATATTTCGAAATGACCATCAGAGCATTAGTATTTCGTATTTTATTATTAACACCAGGGATCTTCAAATTTGACTGCTTTAAGACTTGTGGACTTCAACTCCCAGAATTCCTTCTCCAGTCATATTAGCTCAGGAATTCTGGGAGTTGAAGTCCACAAGTCTTAAACTTGCCAAGTTTGAAGACCACTCTGATGCTAAGGAGTTCTACTCCCCCTCCCCATCTGAAAAGAAATCTCTTCCAAATGCAAAACACAAGCAGAGGAGAGGAGTTGCACTTGCAGTTTTAGTTTCACAGCATCAAGCAGCTTTAGTACAGAACAGTTGAGCTAAGCCATGCCTAGGCTCCTTGCTGTCTCCTTGTTCACACAGCAAATACAGTTTTCAGTTTCCAAACAGCCCTCAACTCTCTCACACACTGACAGGGTGCTAGCCAGAGGAATACTGGTGGATGCTGGTAGGTA
Source organism: Pseudonaja textilis (assembly GCF_900518735.1). The sequence goes on from NW_020769962.1 coordinate 18,151, forward strand.
GAGGCAGAATTCCCCACCCCACCCCATTTCCCCCCCAAAAAACTAAGCCCAGCCACATAGTTTCGTTGTGAAGCATGGGTGTCAAGCTAGTAAACAAATAAAACACAAACACACATCCTTCGCATTCTATACAGTTGAATTGAAAACCCCTGACACTGCATTAATATTGTTCTATACAGTAGAATTCAACGGAGCTACTGCCCTGGGATAGAAGCTGTTTTTCAGCCCCTTTGTCCTTGTTTTTATTGTCCTGTACCATCTGCCAGATGTTCAAAACAAGGGCGCCCAGGAGGAGATGGATCTTTGAGAATGTTTTCAACTTTGAGACTTGTCTGGCTTCAATGATCCCTTCGGTATACTTTCTGGTGATAGACACCTCCAGCATAGCTATGAAGTCCACCAATCTTCAGGTTACCAAGGTTGTAGACCCCTGCATTAGTGGGCAAGCTGCTCCAGAAGAGAGTTTGGGAATCTTTGTTTATTTTGTTAAGTTTTCCAAAGAATTTAGCTCGTCATCTTCCTTAATTAATATTCTGGAATGGTTTCTGCTCTTGGTTATTGCATATTTATTGCTGTATTAGCATAGCTCATTTGTAAAGAAATACAGTCCGTATTTAAATAATTATACTGTATTTGAGCAGAGCTCTATAATTAATTAAATCAATTTGTCTTCGTCTTCATTTGATTATGTTGGCCCCAAAGTGCTGATCCAATTGTGAATTGATGGAATAACTTCTGACACATGCCATGCTGTGCTGTTCAGATTAATGTAACCAACTCATTTTAACTATATTGTAGTTAAAGTAATAGTAAAATAGCAATAAAGTTATAGTAATGTTAATAAGACAAATATTGGCTCCAGATTTGCAGAATTTTATTTATTTTCTTTCCCAAGTCCCAAGTACCTAAACATTTTTTTTAAACCCAATGGGTTGCATTTGACAGGCAGCTAACGAGCTGTGGTGGTGTAGTGGTTAGAGTGCAGTATTGCAGGCCAGTTCTGCTAACTGATGGCTGCCTGCAATTTGGTAGTTCGAATCCCACCAGGCTCAAGGTGGACTCAGCCTCCCATCCTGCCAGGGTCGATAAATGAGGACCCAAAATTGTTGGGGGCAAGAGGCTGACTCTGTAAACTCCTTCAAGAGGACTGTAAAGCACTGTGAAGTGGTATATAAGTCTAAGTGCTGTTGCTACTGAGAACTTGGCCTGAAGGTTCCTAGTATTAGCTCCAGCAACAACTGTGATGACCCAGGGTGGGATACAAAATAAACACAGTCACAAAAAACAGGTGAAGTCCCTTTTATTCCTTCACTTTGCTCCCAAACTCCAAATATCCTTGACTGGAGACAAAAAAAAACTCCCACACAAGCAGTTACAAGAAGGAGGAGGTGCTGTTTAAATTATAAAGAGTTAAAAAACAACACAAACCAAGCAAGATAAGGGCTTGAAGATGTCCACAGATATCAGAACACACACTGGGAAGGACGCCGAACTCAGAGAGGAACAATAAACTAGAGATATTTCCATGCTTTGTTTCCAGCACTTGCCCATATGCATGTCTGTCCTTTTATCCAGTTGTCACAGCTGCAGCCCATGAAGAGGATCAAGGCCCTCTCCTCCCCAGTAGACCATATCTCTCCCTTATCCTCTCCTCCTTGCGTGCCTTAGGATGGAGAGGGGATGGGCCTGGGTCCTCCTCTGACTGCCCAGCCGGCCTCTGCCCTTCCCCAGCCTCCTCCACAACCTCCGGAGCCACACTTCCACTCCCTGTCGGCTGTTCCTCCTCTCCCTCAGAGTCAGCCTCCACTAGGGGCATGACAACAACTGACATGGTTGAGGTGCCAGCAGTTCATCTCCAGTGGTAGATTTGGTCAAGCCAAGGATACTATCAACCTCTGGCACCAGCTCCTCTGGAACATGGGATAATTGACAGGGGGGGCGTGTTTTTTACTCTCCTTCATCTGTTGCTGAATTTGCTGCCTGTTATTTTGGCCCAACCACTCCTTGTTTAAGAGAATGTGGATCTCGGAACCTTAAATTCTATTCATTTATCCATGTTATTGAGTTTTGTTTTGTTTTTATAGCAGAATTGACCTACTTCCATCAGATATAGGGCCTCTATTCACCCCATTCTTGCTTCCTAGGGGACGCTGGTGAACAAGCCATAAGACAAATCCTGGACGAAGCAGGAAACGTTGGAGAGTTGTGCGCAGGTAAAGAACGCCAGGAGATTCTAGGCACTTGCAAAATGTTGGGCCAGCTGACGGATCAACTAGCTGATCTTCGGGCCAGGTAACCAACAAATAACAAACTTTATCTTTCTTTTTTTTTTTTAAAAAAAAAAGCTAAAATCACCCACAGGAGAGAATTTATATCTCTTTATTTTACTAGTACATTAATACCATGTTTCCCCCCAAATAAGGCCGTGCCTATATATATATATATATATATATGTGTGTGTGTGTGTGTGTGTGTGTGTGTGTGTGTGTGTGTGTGTGCGCGCACGCGCAGGTCTTGGCATGTTCGGGTCTTTCTTTTCCCATGTAAGATTGAAAGTATCTTGGTGACGTTTCGACGAGGTCCCACTCGCCATTTTCAGGCTTCGTGCTTGTGTGAGCAAAGCGTGATCGGAGCTGCCGTCATAAAACATAAAAACATAAAAGATACTCTCAATCTTTCATGGAAAAAGACTCGAACATGCCAAGACCTGCATATCTGTGTGTGTGTGTGTGTGTGTGTGTGTGTGTGTGTGTGTATATGTGCGTGTGTATATGTTTTCTTAAGTTTTCGCGGGTACTTACATGTATTCAGCTTTGTTCGGGTATTCTCCCACGTCATTATAGTTGTGCTTTTAAAGTTGTAGCAACGTTTTGGCTGAATCTCATCTGCCATCATCTGCCAGAAGCCTGATGGTGGAGCTGCCCTACTACTTACCTTTGAACAGTTATAGCCAGGCCTCACACAAACCATCACCTGCCTTGTTGGCCCATTTCTTCTGCAGCTGGCAAGGCTGGTTAGGCTTTCCTGAAGGCCTCTATAGCTGATAACAAAGCTCTGGATTTTCCACTGGCTCTGCCGAGCTGGTCGTGGTGATGAGCAATGGAGGTTCTCTCCGCCACTCTGCTGTTGGGTCCACCTGCCCACTTGGGCTCCCATTCTCACCTTTATCCTCTGCTTTTGAAGCGCAGCTGCTTTGCATGGCACAGCAGAGTGCCACGCGCCAGCTGCTGAAGCGACCGGGGCAGTGCAGGCTTGCAGGAGGTGAGTTGGAACACCTCTGCGCCTGCGCAAAGTGCACATTTCACCCACGTGCGCATGCAAAATGTGTGCACGTGCACAAAGTGTGCCCACCAAGCCACGCCCATCAAACCGGTGGTAAAACTTTTTGAATCTCACTGCTATCCTTTTTGCTGTCAGAGGCCTTCAGGAATTTCTTCTGTGGCTCGCAAGGCTTTTCTGAAGGACTCTGCAGCCAATAACAGAGCTTTGGATTGATCCAGAGCTTTGTTATCAGCTACAGAGGGCTTCAGGAAAGCCTAACCAGCCTTGCTGGCTGCAGGAGAAATGGGCCCGTAAGGCAGGTGTCGGGGTGTGCGAGACCTAGCTATAACTGTTCAAAGGTTAGTAGTAGGGCAGCTCCACCCCTCGCATCCCCACCCAAGCTTAATTTTTACCCATGCCCTCTGGAATGGGCGGGAACTTAATTGGGGCTTATTTTGGGGGTAGGGCTTATATTGGGCGCACATGTAAAAATCAAGCTAGGACTTACTTTCAGGATAGGTTGTATTTTCAGGGAAACAGGGTAGAAGTGGAAAAAACTTGTTCAACTTTCCCAGCATTCTGCTTGTCAAATTTTCATGGTGAATTTCCATCAGTTTACAGCTGCTGGATTATGTAAAGAAAACAAATGCAAGTATTCCTTGACCTAAAACCATCGCTTAACAACTGTTTGAAGTTGTGACATACCCCTCTAAACCTACTTACGACTGATTTCGACCACATCTGCCTCCCCAACAGTCATGTGATTGTACTTTGGGCAATATTGTGAGGGTTCCTCATGATGCATAATTTCTCTTCCCTGAGTAGCTGTAAGATGAAAGGTCCATAATCCAGAAGATGGCAGATGGCGGGGTGGGGTGGGGGTGTTCTATTATTTAGTTAGTTAGGGGAGGTTTGGCCTTATCTAAGCAGCCGTGGCCTATATCCCATCACTCTGGATCCTGCCTTGGCTCTGTCTGAATGCTGTGTACCCAGGTCAACTGTGGCAAATGTATCTGGGGATTTATATGTCTTTTTTCTCCCCTTGAACAGGGGACAAGGTACCAGTCCTCTCGCCATGCAGAAAGCTCAGCAGATTGCTCAAGGGCTGGACTTACTAACCGCGAGAGTGGAAAACGCAGCTCGCAAACTGGAGGCCATGACCAACTCTAAGCAGGCCATAGCCAAGAAGATTGATGCTGCTCAGGTAACTCACAGCCTTTGCTGTGAAGAGGGAAGGATGGTGAATGCCCTTGAAATGATTTCTGATTTCCAATGTATAATGACTTTTGTTGCTGGAATGATGTCAGCTTTGGAAGCCATATTTTACGTAGAACCTTCGAAGTTGCCACATTTTAGTGCCTGGGAATTTGCGAGGGGGAATTGCACAGAGTGGTAGAAGATTAGACTCCACAACATTCTTTTCTCAGAAAGTCAAGGACAAGTTACCCTGCACCCGGAGAGGAGTGTCTGGAGGAATGTCTCCAGTTGGGAAGATGGTTGGTCAGGCCATGTGATGGATTGGAGGGTGCAGGGGATGGATCTTTGAATTTCAGTTGGGAAGGGAAAACCTGGCACTCTCAGATTCCCAGACGTGCCAATATGACTTCTTTAATCAGTTCTTACTTGGATGAATTTTGTTTCTGAGTGCTGAATGAAATGGGAAGTTTCATTGGAACGCTGACAAATGATTTGAGAATGATCGAATGCAACAATTGCGGATCTTACGTATTCTTCCTATCGGCTTCCTGTAAATTCACTTTATGCCAGAACCTTGAGATAGACATTGGGCTACCCCAAGAAAATGTGGGCTGCATTATCTGCCCGTTGAATCACTTTTGACCCGAACAGCATTTCAGTGTTAGGAGATTCAAAGATTACAAGAAGACCAGTGGTGGTATTCTACTGGTTTGGCCCGGTTCTCTCAAGCCGGTAGCAGCGATGGGCAGAAGAGACCAAACTGGTTCTCTCCGCCACTCTGCCGTTGGGCCCACCCACCCGCCCGGGCTCCCATACTCACCTTTATCCTCTGAATTTGAAGCACAGCTGCTTTGTGTGGCACAGAATAGCGTTGCGCGGCAGGTGCTGAAGCAATTGGGAGAGTGCAGGCTTGCAGGAGGCGAGTTAGAATGCCTCTGCGCCTGTGCAAAGCGTGCGTTTGGCACGCGCACTCACGCAAAGTCTGTGCACGTGCATAAAGCGCGCCCACCAAGCCATGCCCACCTAACTGGTGGTAAAAATGTTCGAATCCCACCACGGAAGCAGACCCCATGTTGACCCCCTCTTTCTCTTGATGAAGAGCTGGCTGGCAGATCCTAACGGGGGCAGCGAAGGAGAAGAGCACATCCGGGGCATTATGGCGGAAGCCAGGAAAATCGCAGAACTCTGTGAAGACCCCAAAGAGAGAGATGACATTTTGCGGTCCTTGGGCGAGATTTCTGCTTTGACAGCTAAATTGTCTGACCTTCGGAAACAGTACGTTTTATTTATTTATTTATTTTATTTTGCCAAAGGCTTACAGTATAACAGAAACAAGAATAAACATAAGTTTAAATACAAGAAATAGGGACTATTGGGGACAATAGGACAAGGATGGTAGGCACGATTGTGCGCTTCTGCACGCCCCTTACAGACCCCTTACAGACCTCAATCCAGTATTGTTTGGCGCAGGGGTCACCAACCTTTTGGACCTCAGGGACCACCAAACTCATAATTTTAAATCCCACGGACCACTAAAATAAATTTTGACTGACGGTGGCTTGCTGAGGTTGGTGGGAAAGTTGGTCCCATATTCCAGAGCTGCAGGAGTCACAGGACTGGCGCTTTGGTCATCACAGAACAGCTGCTCCAGTCCACTGCAGGCCGATGCACCCGGGTGGAGGAGCAGCTGCTCTGGGGTGACCAAAGGGCCTGTCCTGTGACTCCTGCAGCTCTGGAATATGGGACTGACTTTCCCACCAATGTCAGCAAGCCACCCTTGGGGGCGGATTTCCCTCCCTGGCCGTTGGTCTTACCTTCCAGTTCCAGCTTGTGTGGCTCCACTCAAGGTAAGGTTTGATTGAAGGGTGGGGGCCAGTGAGTGGGCGGGCCATGTGGGCGACGCAGCCTTGTGTTCCCGCACAGCCTGGATTAATTGCTTTGGGGAGGGACATTTCTCTGCGGACCACCAAAATTTTCTCATGGACCACCAGTGGTCCCCGGCCCACCGGTTGGCAACCACTGGTTTGGTGGACACTTTGAGAATTGGGATAAAACTGAGATAGGTTTGCAGTTTTAGTCAGACTTCCTCTTCTTAAGATGTATCTAAGCCAATTTTCCAGTCAACAGCAGTGTAAATTCAACCTTAATGACATTTGTTTGTTTTTTTCCCCCAGCTTACGATTCTTGTTTCTCCTTGTAAATGTAAACTCGTATCGCCACTTAAAAAATCCATAGGGCATTGTTAAAGTTTAATGAACAGCAGTACTTATAAGGTTATAAGTAGCTGATTCACTGTTCTTGCCCTTAAACTTTGTCTTCTTAATGGGCCACTTTAACAAGGTTTATTTAACAGCTGTTTCTTTTCCCCCAATAGTGGGAAAGGCGACTCTCCAGAAGCCCGGGCATTAGCCAAGCAAATAGCAACATCCCTTCAGAATTTGCAGTCCAAAACCAACAAAGCTGTTGCCAACAGCAGACCCGTCAAGCCGGCTGTTCATTTGGAAGGCAAGATTGAGCAAGCTCAAAGATGGATAGACAACCCAAGCGTGGATGATCGAGGTGTAGGTAAGCTGTGTAAAAAAAAAATCACTTCCTAAGAAAGAATGAGCAACAAGGTCTTGATTCACAATCTGGTAACATTGGGGAGGGTGCGCGATGGCTCAGTGGTTAAAGATGCAGAGCTGGTCAGCTGGAAAGCTGGCAGTCCGGATTCGAGACCCAAGCATTGCATGACGGGGTGAGCTCCTGTGCCTTTCTCCACCTCCTGCCCACCTAGCAGTTCGAAAGCATGCAAATGTGAGTAGATCAATAGGTATCACTTTGGCGGGAAAGTAACAGTGCCCGTGCGTCTCAGTGTATAGACAGCAGTGATGGGTTTCCAAATGGTTTCCTACCAGTTCTGTACACACTTTGTGCGCTCATAGAGGGCTCAAAAACCAACCTCTGTCAACGCTGGAAAGCTGAGCTGTTTTTTTTTAGCTCAGCTGAGGCGGGGCAATCTGCCCTGCCTCGCGAATCAGCTGAGCTAAAAAATACAAGGGAATATAGGAGAGGTAACAGCGGGGGTGAGTAGGCAAGGCCAACCAGAGGTAGTATTTGCTGGTTCTCCATTCTAGTGAAAATTTCCGCTATCGGTATGTCAGAACCGGTCCGAACCGGCTGAATACCGCCTCCGATAGATAGCCAAGCTGGCCACGTGATCACGGAAGCGTCTTTGGACAGTGCTGGCTCTCTCAGCCAAGAAAGGGAGATGAGCAGCGCCCCCTAGAGTCGGACACGCCTGGAGATGCCTTTTAACATTGGAAGGGCGGGGGAGACTTTCTTGCAACGGCCTACCTTTACGGTTCTTGATTTTACTCCACCCCCAATTTTCCCCTTTTGTACAGCTTTTTTCTCTTACCTTCTCCTTGAACCAAGAACACAGCTGACCGAAAGGTGAATTGATTTTTGTTTTTTGTTTTTTCCACGCAGGCCAGGCTGCCCTCCGGGGACTGGTGGCCGAAGGGCGCCGCCTTGCCAACGTCATGATGGGGCCTTACCGCCAGGACTTGCTCGCCAAGTGTGACCGGGTGGAGCAGCTCACTGGCCAGCTGGCTGATTTGGCTGCAAGAGGGGAAGGGGACTCGCCACAAGCCAGAGCCGTGGCTCTTCAGCTGCAGGAATCGCTGAAGGTAAAGAGGAGGAGCAAATTTTTTTTTAGCGGGGGGCTCTCTGCCCTCATGACGGGCTGGGTGGGCGTGGCTGGGTGGTCATGTGTCTGGGTGGGTGTGGCCAACTCGACGGCGCTTCGTTGCCCTAATTACCTAAAAAAAAAAAAAAGATAATATACCGAAAAGTTGTGTATTATTTTGTGCATTTGATACTTAAATAAAAGACTGGGTGTAACCAGGCTTAATACCCTGTTTCTCCAACAATACGGCCTCCCCCAATAGGAAGTCCCAGCATGTTTTATAGGCATGAAATGAAATTAAGCCCCTCCCTCCAAATTAAGGCCTATATTAAAACATGCGAAATGGGGGGGGAGTGGCTTGCCATTAGGAAGTACTTTTGTTGCACACCCGGATATGGTGCTGCCTGCGTTGACCCCGATACCAAGTGCCCCACCAACGCCGAGGTCAACATCCAAGCTGTCGCTGCCCACCCACCCAAAGATGCAAGGGGGGGTGGGAATTAAGTCACCCCCGAAAAGACAGCCTAGCCATTTTGGGGCGGCTCAAAATAAAAAAATAAGACCCAGCCTTATTATATGAGAAACACTTTAGCAGCGCCTGTGAGAGGGATCTTGGAGCCTTAGTGGAGTTTCTGGTGAGTTACGTGATTATTTTGGGGGAATTAATCCCCCTCGGAGGCTGGTGGCTATGTGATCTGATGTTCTCAACGGATCTCCTTTGCAAGCGCTTGTGGATTGTTTATCTAGAGTAGGTTCACCCCCTCTTCTTTGCAGCAGCCCCCTTAAATATTGGAACACTGCTATCATGTCACCCCTAGTCCTCCTTTTCATTAGGTACATCTCTCAGTGTGAAATGTCTTGATTCTTGTTAAGGACCTTAAATCAAGGATGCAAGAAGCGATGACCCAGGAAGTATCGGAAGTGTTCAGTGATACCACCACCCCAATCAAGCTGTTGGCAGTAGCAGCCACTGCTCCTCCAGATGCTCCCAACAGGGATGAGGTGAGTGGCCAGCAGAAATTTTAATTTCCGCCCTTCCAACCTGTTCTGCTCTAAAGTGGTATAACTATAGTTGTTTGAAAGATGCCAGCCTTTGAGGATTCTATATCAATGAACTAATGGGACTTGTTTCCCCCCAAATAATACTTCGTTTCTGAGTCCAACATTTTATTTTATTTCTTAAATTAAAAGTCAACTTTTGTAAACTTGGTCATACGTAATTTAATTGGACAGGACAAAATCAGTGGCCTTCAAAGTTAGGTTTGTATCAGGCACAAGTAGTTAGAAGGCGGGTTCAAATGAATGCAGGTTTAACACTTTCTAGAAGGATCTGAACCATTAATCACCATCCTCTTCTTTTAACGACCCCATAATCCCTTGTGGGGTGAAGTCTGGGCAACTGAATGGAGCTGAGTGTTTACTGGCCGGATGCCCGTCCTGTCACCAATGTGGAGTGTTGTTCAGCAGATATATTCTCATGGTGCCCAGAGAGAGATATATCTGTCTCTACAAGTGGTGGTATTCGACCATTTCTGCCCAGTTCTGGAGAGCCGGTAGGAGCGATGAGCAGAGGAGACCAAACCAGTTTTCTCCACCGCTCTGCTGTTGGGCCCACCCAGGCTCCCATACTCCCCTCTGTCCTCTGAATTTGAAGCGCAGTTGCTTTGCGCGGCGCAGAAGCATGCAGCTGCCGAAGTGACCGGGATCGTGCAGGCTTGCAGGAGGCGAGTTAGAATGCCTCTGCATCTGTGCAAAGTGCAGGTTTGGTTGGTGCGTGCAGGCGTGCAAAGTGTGCCCACCAAGCCACGCCCACCGAACCGGTGGCAGAAATATTTGAATCCCACCACTGGGTCTCCACCTCGGATTGAAGTCACAGGACCCCGATTGTGAGGCGAGAGCTCCACCTTTAGGCTACCGCACCACCAATCCGAACTACTAATGATCAAAACAAATTGGTGGTGGTTAAGAGCCAAAGGAATGCAAGGCGGGCTGTACTTGGATCCCTTGTGGGTGCACAAGGACTCAAAACTGATGACATACTTGACCTGTCTCTCGTGCTCAGTCTGGTCGGATCCTACAGTTTGAGAGCTAAGCAATGTATTTTATTTACCCAGTTCTCTGCACCCCTAAATCTAGGGTCAAAGCTCTCCATATTTCCATTTGTTTTCCATGTTATGCTCAACTTTCAGTTTCCAAACAGCCCTCAACTCTCTCATACATTGACAGGACGCTAGCCAGATGAATACCGATGGATGCTGGTTGGCAGAGGCAGATTTTTTTTTTCTTCCTTATTTTCCTCCCCCAAAACTAAGCCCAGCCACCTAGTTTTGTAGCGAAGCACTCTGTAAGTCTCCAGCTATAATCATTAAAAGCACTAAAAATATGAATGAGTTCAATACAAAAAAATGGAATTGTACTGTATTGTAGCATTAATAGAGCTTTTCATCTATCTGTATTATAGAATTAGCAAACGGGATAATTTTTGGTACAGTATTTGCTAAGGTTTTTTTTGTTTTTGTAAATATTATACCCAGACAAAACGTTGTATTAATAAAATCTATTTTTTTTTTAAAAAAAGGAAGAACTGAGGTCAAGTGGGCTGGTGCAATTTGGTCCTGGATCAGTTTAAACTCTTGAGGGGGGGGGCACTTCACCTTTCAGGTCTTTGAAGAAAGGGCAGCCAACTTTGAAAACCACGCAGCGAGGCTGGGGGCGACTGCGGAAAAGGCGGCAGCTGTTGGGACAGCCAACAAAAGTACCGTGGAGGGCATCCAAGCGACCGTGAAATCAGCAAGAGAACTGACACCTCAGGTGGGCCCTCTATCTCTCTCTTTTCTTTTTCTTTTTCTTTTTCTTTCTCTTCTTTCTTTCTTTCTTTCTTTCTTTCTTTCTTTCTTTCTTTCTTTCTTTCTTTCTTTCTTTCTTTCTCTGACTCTGTTTCTCTGCCTGTCTGTCTGTCTCTCTTTCTCTATGTGTGACTTTCTTTCTCTGACTCTGTTTCTCTGTGTTTCTCTCTGTCTATGACTCTCTTTCTTTCTCTGACTCTGTTTCTCTATCTGTCTCTCTCTCTCTCTGTGCGTCTCTCTCTTTCTCTGACTCTCTTTCTCTGATTCTGTTTCTCTCTTTCTCTGACTCTCTTTCTCTGACTCTTTCTCTGTCTGTCTGTCTCTCTCTCTCTC
>NW_020769963.1:0-36622 GCF_900518735.1 Pseudonaja textilis
CTATCTATCTATCTATCTATCTATCTATCTATCTATCTATCTATCTAATCTTTCTCTGTCTGTCTATATCTATCTATTTATCTGTCTGTCTGTCTGTCTGTCTGTCTGTCTGTCTGTCTACCTATCTATCTATTCTGAGCAGCATACAGCAAAAAAGCATAAAAACAATAAATATGTCAAAGAATCATTTTCTTCTTTTTTTGTTTTTTTTTAAGCACACACAAGAGGTTCCTCCCAGCTTGATGTCATCTGCAAATTTGATGAGTGGCCCTTCAATCCCCTCATTCAGGACATTTATGATGATATTGAAGAGTATTGAGCCTAAGACCTTGAGGTTTCCTATTGCATGTTTCCCTCCATGTAGATGTAGTTTTACTGAGGACTACACGCCCAGTTCCTTCCTTCCTTCTTCTGTTATTCTATCTTTTTCCTTCCATAACTGCCACTGACACAATGTGAGGAAGGCAACTCATGGAACCCTGTACGGATGTTTTACTGAAAGGGAAAGAAATGAATTGATGGCTTATGGGTTTTCAGGACGAAGAATTTAAGGGCAAAATAAAGGGGTGAAAGGACTTGTAAAATACTTAAGAGAGAGGAGGGTCAATAAGAAAGTAATCGCTGGCTGAATACAAAGTCAAAATCATCTACATATGTTTTTTTAACTTTCATCTTCCTACCTACCTTCCTTCCTTCCTTTCCCTTCCCTTCCCTTCCCCTCCCTCCCTCCCTCCCTTTCTTGTTACATCTATTACATATGGTAGAAATTTAAAATTTCAATTTTGATAGCCCAACTATTTTCCATGGTTGAGTTATACACAATACTTTTCAAGAAATCTGATGTGGTCAGATATTAGCATTTACAGATTATACAGGCAGAAGTCTTGGAAGGAATCCCCGAGGAATGCAGGAATTCAAATTTAAGCATCCCTGACAGCCTCAGCTTGCACAGAGCCTATGAAGGTATGTACATCACTCCTCTAAGAAATTGGTTTCGCTGTCAAGCTGCTGTTATCATTCAAAAGTTTTCCCCCCTAATATTCAGCCAGAATCTGCCTTGCTATAACTCTAAAATCATTCTTCCCAGTGCCCTGGTACTCTGTGACAATTGATGTTGTGGTCTTCTTTGGTGTGACACTTTTTCAGCTCCTTGGAAAAAACATTCTGTATTAGTCTGCAGACCTTTTCTCTCAAGGCTAAACATACACAGTTCTACTGGTGAGCACAAAATGGAGAAATCGTTTTGTTATCAACAGAAAGAAGAAGAAAAAAAATCCCATCCTGCTTGAAATATTCTACTGGAACATTTCAAATTACTTGTCTTGCAACCAACAAATACTGTAAGCTTGCTATAATTTAAGAAACAGGATCACAGCATCGAAAACAACTTTACAATCCCCACTCTACCCCAAAAAAGAAAATAGCAATAGCACTTAGACTTAAATCTCAGATTTACAAAACAATCATCTACCCTGTTGCACTGTATGGCACTGAATGCTGGGCAGCAACAACAGAGACCGAAATCTATCTCCATGCCATAGAAATGCAAATACTCCTTTGGATATCAGGCATCTCCCTTCTTGATCACACCATAAATTACACCATTCAACATTTTGGTATGGCACCAATTATAGAGAAGATGAGAGAAGGCCGGTTCCACTGGTATGGACACCTCCACAGAGCAGCACCTTCCACCATGGCCAAGACTGTCTACCAACTAGAAGTCAATGGCTGGCATCCAAAACAGAGATGGCCATTAACAAAGATATGCAAGCCATGGGCCTGTCATGGTTGTGCCAAAGGTGCTTTTTCTTTCCTTCAGTTGCCTCCTGAAAAAGCATGTTTGGGACTCTGGTTCTTTTGTGTATTTTAGCCAAGCCATACCTCGAATCCAGCACAACAGTATAAGCCAGCAATGTGCTGCAGCTTCCAAAAAAGCCAATGCAATCCTGGGCTGCATTAGCAGCGGGATAACATCAAGATATCTTAGGGGCTGCCCCAAAGAAGAGGGAGTCAAGCTATTCTCAAAGCACTTGAAGGCCAGACAAGGAAATAACGGAAAGAAACCAATCAAGGAGAGAAGAAACTTAGAACTATGGAGAAATTTCCTGACAGTCAGAACAATTAATCAGTGGAACAACTTTCCTCCAGAAGTTGTAAATGCTCCAACACTGAAAGTTTTTAAGAAGAGATTGGATAACCATTTGTCTGGAGTGGTTTAGGGTTTCCTGCCTAAGCAGGTAGTTGGACTAGAAGGCCTCCAGGGTCCCTTCCAACTCTTGTTCTTCTAATTCTAAAGTTCACAAGTATGAATAATATCACTTGATATTGCACTAGTGAGGCCACGTCTGGAATGCTGTGTTCAGTTCTGATTGCCATGATACAAAAAAAGATGTTGAGACTCTAGAAAGAGTGCAGAAAAGATACATGGTCTGGAGGCTAAATCACAGGATGAAGAGTTGAGGAAGCTAGGTATGCCTAGCCTATCAAAGAGAAGGATTAGGGATGACATGATAGCTTCCTTCCAGTGCTTGAGGGACTGTCACAGAGAAGGGGAGGTTGGCTTCCAAAGCACCTGAGAGCGGGATGAGAAATAATGGATGGAAACACATCAAAGAGAGATCCAACGTGGAACTAAGGAGACATTTCCTGACAGGGAGAACAATTAATCAATGGAATAATCTTACCTCCCCAGAGGTGTGGGTTCTCCATCACTGAAGTTTTTAAAGAAAAAAATTGGAGAACCATTTGACTGATGACTTAAGCATGGGGACGAAGGGAAAGAACATGTTCACCAACCTGTTTCTTGGAGGTGGGGTGTCTTGTTGTCAGCTACAGTGTAGATGTGGATGTTTTCTGCAAGGATAATTTCAATCTGATGCTTTTTAGCTGCATGATTTGAAGTCTAGGGGTTTTTTCTGACACCATGCAGAAGAGAACATTCATAGATACAGCCCACCTTACAGCCTCTAAACCTGGTGTGTCCTAGTAAATCAATGAAACACTAGGAAGTATAACAGCAACTTACATTGGACATCAATGTTTCCGAGTTTTCTCATAATTTTACCATCTCCAGAAAGACAGAGCTGGGAATAAGGTGTAGTTCAGTGATGAACATAGGAACTCAAAAAAAATCATAAAAAAAAAACATAGAGGGGAATTAAACATTCTTTGCTTTTGTTTTTCACTGGCCTAATTTTACTCTCAAACATAAGTGTGCCCATTTGAAAATACATCTTCAAAGTCTACTTGAATTCTCACTCTTTGGGGGCTGACATATCAAAAGAAACTTGCTGACATAAACTGGTTATGTGGACTTTGATCTATTCTAATATATGATTTTAATGTTTCTCATTTCCCTGGTTTGCGAACTCGCATCTATCATATAGTGTCACATTTAAGTTTCCTAAATTACTGCTTTTAACTTTTCTTTTGTTGCTTCCTATCACGGAGATATATTCTAAAGCGCCGCTCTCCCTCTCCCCGCAACCCACCCCCACCCCCCATGATTATATCTTAATATTAATACATTGAAGAGAAAATGGAAAATTTTGCTCTCTTAAAAAGACAGCAATTTTTTGATAGGGCTTTAGAGATTCAATATTGTCCTGTTTTTCAAATCCAAGGCTTGATTTAATCTCTGGGCACAAAAAATGAAATCCAGTATGGCAAATGATGACAAATCAAACAACAGAAAGGGAAGAAGCAGAGTTAAACCTTGAGCATTTTAATTAGGGACTGAAGTGGGGGGAAAACATACCTGGTTTATCTATTTGCAGATGAAGGGACCCTAAATTTATATATATTTGCAGGAACAACAAGGAGAGAAAATAATGATAATGATAACAACATAGCAGCAACAATGTGTCCCTGTGAATTCTTCTGTTCCAAAGATTAAAAGAAATGTGGTCTATTATAAAGTCAAGCCTTCTCAGGAACATTGACACCTATTTTCTATATATTGTTTTGATCCCCAAATCTCTGAATTTTTTAGTTGTTTTGCTTTGATCTCATTTTCCATTCTTTCTCTTCTGTCAGATTTGCATCCAGCAATGTACAGAATAAATCTGGTAGAAAGGGCTGTCAAGGACCCATCAAGGTGATTCCGGGTTTAAGGGGAGAACCTGATAGAAGGACCTGCCTCAGCTAACTTCTCAGGAAATCATGACTCTTGAAACAATTGGAATTTCGAAAGAAACTTTTACTGAGAGAAAGTTGTTGCAGAGAAGTCAGGCAGAGTTTGAAGATTCCCATGTGAAGCATTAAACTAATTTCCCCTGTTCAACCTCCACTCAGTGTCAGATCCCTAAGGTGATACTGCCATTCAACTGGGGGTAAGGGGGGAACCCTGAAAGTAATACTTTCTTTCTTATTATCTCTGACAACTGCTAGTTTATAACCTTTACCCTGACACCTGGGCTCCCTGAGATTTTCTCACCTTTTGGGGAATGTACTAAGCGGGAGGGCCATGTGAGTCGTTTCATTCTGAAAGTCAGCAAAGATGACCCTGGGAATGCCAGCTTATCTGGTTCTCAGGACAGCCATGGCAATAACATCTCCACACCTGTGGATTGGCTGAATCTATATCGGACTGGAGGGAGGAGGTTCTAATGCCTTATTTCTAACTGTATTGCCTGAGGGGATTCAGAATCTGCTTTGCCTTTGTCCTGTTTTCCCTTCCGCTCAATAAAAGGTTCCTTTTGAAATACTCAGTTTCAAGAGTTTTTACTTTCTTCAGTTAGGAGAGACAGGTCCTTACACCCAGTACCCCATGTCCACTAGTAGCCAATACGATGCTGCAAAGGTATGAGAACTTTGATATGGGATGGTGATGATAGATCATCCTCAGAGCATTGCGGTCTTGGGTAACAGGCTGGAACTGAGTGAGAGGGAAAGTCTGTCCAGATGGCACATTCCCCGTCTTTAATTCCTAAGCAGTTACATCAAAAGCGAAAGTATGCAAAGCCCTCCACCCATGAGCCTTCCATGCTGTCCCCTTAAAAGAAGGACATCCACACTTAGAAGAGAAAAAAATAAAAAAGGAGGGGGGGAAAGAGAAGTTATAGTCATTTTGGCTTGTCAGGATACTGATTGTGAAATCATTTAAGTAATCTAGGGGCTTTGATATGACATTTATCCACCCATTCATTCTGGATGCTAAGGAAGTCTTTTCCATTCTACTAAGTACTGGTCATTGCTCCTGTGGTGCATGAGTCAAGAATTTAACCTAAAGTGCTGCTCTCCTTCTATCAGGTTCAGGAACAAGAGGTGCCTTAAAGAGGGAACCACCTCAGGTTTTAACAGGCTGCATTGAAAAAGGGTGGATTTTTCTCAAAGGTTTTGGCAAGTCCAGCTCTACTGTGGCTGGGTTTATAAATGCATTTGATAAGAAAAGATTCCACAAAATTAGGGCCTAACCTTTTTGAGGGTTGTAAGGATTGAAGGAATCGTGTGGATAAATACACTCGATCCCTCAATTCTTCAACTCTTTTTTAATCAGCTTGAATTCTGTAAGTGTGTCTAGCTTCAGTAAGGGTTTTGTGCAGAACTGGCCAGGTGTTTTGTAGCTGACCAATCGATCCCTTTAATGATGGAATTACAGGATGTTTAACTGGTACCTCAGGAATAGGTTTGAATTCTTGCCCCATAGCAACTTGGAAAGTGCTACTGTGCATCGTGCTGTTGTAGACAACTTTAGCAAATGGCAGGAAGTTGGCCCAGTTGCCTTGTTGATAATTGATGGAGCATCTAAGGTAGGGCTGCCAAACTCCTGGCCCACAGGCCACGTGGGCCACGCCTGCGCCTGGTTTAGCAAAGGGGGGAAAGGTCCCAATATGTCACGTGGTGCTGCCGTGACACTGTGAGTTTGACACCCCTGTTCTAAGCTATTGTTCCAGAACTGAGTTCATATATTCGGTCTCACCATTAGTTCAAAGATAGTAACTAGATCTTAGTTCTTGCTCAGTACGGGTCCAAAAAGCCTCTCCAGAACTTAGAAGTAAATTGGACCCCATTGTCAGAAATTGTTCACTGTGTTGCTCCATGTGATCATTAGACAAGGTGTAGGAACATCTTTGTTAGTCCTTTAGATGTGGGTCCATTTTCTGGCATGGGATAAAGTGCACTTGTTTTGAAAGAATGACCCCAATTACTGTGTTTCCTGTCTTTTCGAGGAATAAAGTCCACAATAAAGTCCATAGAGATCTCTGTCCAGGATGCTGAAGGCTCAGCTACAATTTGGAGAAAGCCCGGTATTTTTCCTTGCCTTCGCTTTGCCAAAGAGCATATAGGATAGCTAGAAATATAGCTTTCAATGTCTTTTTTAAGGGAAAAATTGCCTTTTTATGAGGTGTGGGGTTTTGACGAACCCAAAATGCTCTTCCAGTTTTGAGTTGCATGCTTGCATGATTTTTAATCTTTGATTGACAGGCACATATAGCTTGCCCCTCACCCAAGCCAGTCCGTCCTGAATAGAACAAACATTTTTATGGCTACTTAAGTCCGTTGTGATCATTCAGGGCATCCTTCAAAACAACTGCTGTAGTCCTTTCCACAGGTGTTTTTTTTCTCTCCTTTGCCTGTGTTCTCCTGGTCACTTGGGTGGCCAGCTGGTGCGATAGGAGCATAGGTTTGACTATTTCTGTTTTAGAGCTCTTGTACTGGGGCACCTCAACAAAGCATGAACAAGGCATTTTTTTTTTCCTCCTGGCAAGTAGCTTAGGGTAAAATTCAATCACTGAAAGCATTGGGTCCACCCCACCTGCTTAGGGGAGAACTTTTTAGAGCTTCGAGGTTTTTGTGATCCACTCATACCTGGAAAGGGATTTTACTCCACTCTACGAAACACCTCCAGGAGAGGAGTGCCCACCTAACAGCATAGGCTTCTTTCTCCCATACAGCCCAGCCCTGTTCAGTTTCAGTTAACTTTTTGGATGTGTACGCACACAGGCGTAAGCTGCTCCTTTTCCTGTATCAGCATGGCCCTCATTGCTACATCTCTGTTGGCCAGCCATTTGCCGTTGTTTCCTTTTTCTGTCAAGCCTTCTAAGTACCTGATAATCAGCATTCCTATTGACTGACGAGGGGTTCGTTTCCCAGGCTTCAATCATTTCCCTGCCTATCTTTGTACCTGCTCAGCCAGCAATCTTTGTAGTAGCTTGCAGAATTGAATATATTTCCATGTTCGTTGCAAATGAGGCTACCCATGAGTTTGGGTCTCCTCATCTGACCACTCACTTGTGTTCTTGCAATCTGGTGGTTAGCTTCCTCCCTACCTCACAGCCACAGGAGCAATCCATGCAGGGGATCTGGTAGATTATATGAGAAGAATCTCCCACCTCCAAGTGATCTTTACAACACATGATTTGTCCTTGTATGGAAGCTTCTAGGTGGGTTTTTTTTTTTCCTACCCATAAAGAAGACAGGGTTATGGGCTAATGAACCTACTACCAAACTCTGCAAAAAACTTTAATTTTCCTTAAAATGTTTCTTTTGTTGTTCACGAATGTCAAATTTAATGTACTATGAGAAACCTTAATTCGTTTCCCAACACCATGAGGCATGAACATTAGCCATTCATCTTAACCTTCCATTTGGAGGCCTAACTTAATTCTGACTTAATTAACATGATGTTGTTTACTATTTTTCATGAGAAAACGCAGATAAATATGTTAATCCATCACTGAAAATTTGTCTTAATTAGCATGAAGTTCACTGAGGGATTTCAGGCATCCAAACAGGAGTGAGCTCCTGAATTGAGGGGCCTAACAGGAAGTAGATTTAGAAATAATGAAAGCCAGAGGTCCTGAAGTAGATTTCTTAAATTACAGATAAATTGTGGATGGATGGAAAGCACAAGCTATATACCTTGCAACTCTTTACGCTACTTTTTTTAAAAAAATTGTTAGCTATTCTCCAGTGCAATTTGTTTCAAGATACAAGGGGCCCTTGACTTATCACGACAATTGAGCTGTCGCTAATTGAGACAGTTTCGTACATGAATTTTGACCTATTTTACAACTTTTCTTGCCACAATTGTTAAGTGAATCACTGCAGTTGTTAAGTAAGTAACAGGGCTGTTAAGTGACTTCCCGGTTGACTTTGATTGACAGAAGGTCACAAAGGGGGAATCCCATGACCCTGGGACACTGCAACCATCATAAATATGAATCAGGTGCCAATCATCCAAATTTTGATCACATGGGACCAGGGGGATGCTGCAACGGTTGTCCGAAAAACTATTATACATCTAGTTTTTTGAGTGCTGTTTTAACTTTGAATGGTCACTAAATGAATTGCTATAAGTCGAGGATGCATTGTACATCTCACACAATGGTACTCTGCTCTGGCAAAGCACTTGACCTCAACATGGGGAGATACTTTATTTAGAACATAGAATAAAAAAGGGGTGGAAGAAATTTTGGAGGCTTTCTAATCCAGTCTCCTATTCGAGCAGGGGACCGTATATCATTCCAGACAAATCACTATCTAGTCTCTTCTTGAAAACCTCCAGTGATGAAGCACCCACGACGTCTGGAGGCAAACTGTTCCACTGATGAGTTGTTCTCACTGTCAGGAAATTTCTCCTTAGTTCTAGGTTGGATCTCTCTTTAATGATTTTGTTCTGCCTTCAGGTGCTTTGGCGAATAGGTTGACCCTCTTTTTTTTTTTTTGTAAATGCAAGTGCACCATTGCGGCGGTGAATAGATGAGTCTGTCTTGATTGCCTGCCTTATCCAAGTGAATGGGGTTTATGTATCGACATCAATTCCACATCTTAGCTGGAGCAGAACAATATGCCAGCTCTCCTTTATTGTTCGGAAATGGTATGTTGCATTGCGGAATCCTTGTGGGAGGTAGAACACAGACCCACAATTTGTTACCTAAAGGCAGGCATAAACTTGTTGGCTTTCAAGGGTTTGCAATTGGCCTAAAGTTAACATTTTAAATGATATAGATTCATAGAATTCCAGAGTGGAAAAGAACGTTAGAAGTTATCAAATCGAAGCACCTGTTCAATGCCAGATCCACTAAAGCATTTTGATAGAAGAACATTTTGAAGATCTCCAAGGAAAGATAACTCAACGCTTTATAGAGCAGCTTGTTTTGCTGGCTGACAGCTCATATAACCTAGCCTGAACTTCCCTTCTTGTAATCTCAACTGCCCGGAAATTTCTTCTTTGTTCTAAGTTGGGATCTCTCCTTGATTGGTTTCCATCCAGTGGTGGGATTCAAATAATTTAACAACGGGTTCTCTGCCCTAATGATTTCTTCCAACAACCAGTTCACCAAACTGCTCAGAAAGTTAACAACCGGTTCTCCTGAAGTGGTGCAAACCAGCTGAATCCCATCACTGTTTCCATCCATTGTCCTGCTCTCTGGTGCTTTGGAGAATAGGTTGACACTTTCTCCTCTGCAATAGCCCTTCAGATATTGGAAGATGACTATCATGTCACCCCTAATCCTACTTTTCATTAGACTAGACATACCTAGCTCCTGCAACCATCCATTGTACACTTTAGCCTTTCTGTCTCCTAATCAATTTTGTTGCTCTTTCTTCTCGAGAATCTCAACATCCTTTTATACCATAGTGACCAAAATTGGATGCAGAATGTGGTCTACTAAAGTAGTATAAAGCATTACTAACACTTCGCATGATTTTGATTTTATGCCTCTGTTGGTGTAGCCTAGGACTTGATGAGCCTTTTGGCAGCTGTGGCTCACACCGCTGGCTCATACTTAAGCGGTGATCCACTCGGACCTCTAGATCCCTGTCACAATTACTGCTACCATTTTTTATACTTGTGCATTTGGCTTTTCTTGCCTAAATGTAAAATCTTACTTTTTTTCACCACTAAATTGCATTTTGTTGGATGGTATTCAATAGCATTCGAGTCTATGATGATCCTTCTAGCTTTTGGGCCTACCTTCTAAACTGTTGACTGTTCCCCCAGTTTTGTGTTGTCTAGAAATTGAATGAGTTTCCCTTTCATTGAGGACTACACATTGAGTGAGGTTGGTCAGCTAGTTGTTTATCCATCTTTTAATAGTACTGTCTATCCCACATTGTTGAAGTAGGCCTATCAGTCCATACCTTACCAAAGTCCAAGTTTCCTATGTCCACATCATTTCACTGGCCCATTAATTTAGTTCCTTTGTCAAAGAATGAACTAAAGTTTGTCTGGCATGATCTATTTTTGACAT
This sequence comes from Pseudonaja textilis, assembly GCF_900518735.1. Next base: position 10,203 of record NW_020769963.1, read on the forward strand.
TGGTTCTCTTCCTTGTTTTTAAGGGGCTCAGGAAACCATTGAAAACAAATAACTCTAACCAACAAATAAATAACATCAGTAAAAGAGAATATTGGCGGATCAGGATTGAAATGAGGGGTCCTTGTTTCAACTCACATTTGGTTGTTTTCTGATGATTGTTTAGTGGTTATTTGATGCTCTATGATGTTACCTGGTCTCCCTTTGCGTTTTCCCTCACCCCCTCTTTCTTCCTCCCCCCCCTTCCCTCTACTGTCTCTTTCTCTCCCTCCCCCACTCTCTCCCGTTACAACAGCCTGCAGCTCAACAGAGAACAAAACTGCAAACTCAGCAAAGGTGTTAGATAAATCTCATTCCAGGCCTGATCATCCCCTTTCAGTTGTCAGAGAGGATTCAAAGAGAGATGGGCATTGCAGTCTCCCTTTTGGCAAAACGTCACTTAATTTTTCAGGGCTGGCTCCGAATAAGCAATGGGCCTCCATCTCCAGCCCCTGCCTGGAAGAAACATCACAGAGAAATAAAATGATGAAGGCAAATTGAAGCCTGGGTAAACAGATGCACAGAGGGAGTTAGAGAATCAAGAGTCTTTCCTAAAACCTATTGTCATCCTTACTGAAATTTCATTTGCTTCCTTCAGGATTATTCCAACAGCCTTTAATGCTGTGCTCCAAACCTTCACTGCAACTTACAGAAGTTCCAGCCACACAAAATCTGCAAAAGGAATGATCTCCTATTTCCAATCATGTTCTCAGGGAGCTTTAAACTAGCTTTTAGATTTCATTTATAGTCTGTCTTCCATTTTCTCTTTCTTATGCCTGCATTGCTACCTCTTTATCCTTCTCCCTTCCTCCCTCCCTCCCTCTCTTCCTTTCCTCCTCCCTTCTTTCCTCCCTCCCTTCCCTTTTCATCCTCTCCACCTTCCTTTTTCCTTTTTTCCTTTTACCCTTCCTTCCTTTCCCCACTTTTCTCCCTTCCTTTCTTTCTTCCCTCCAAACCTCCCTTTCTTCCCTTCTGTCTACAAAAGAAAAATAGGATAGAAACAACAATGATTAAATATGAATGAAAAGCACTGTGGGAAAACATTCTAGTAACATATCCTTCCCTTCCATTATTTGTGTTAACCTCAATTTAGATATTTATTCAGTACAATGAATGTTAAGGGTTGTTGCTAGCTTCTGTTTAAGTGCTTTCATCCATTATTTTTAATTCATTTCACAACTTTTTGTCAAATTACATTCCAAACATCTGACTTTGCCTTGCTGTAGAATATGCCATATGAAAAAGAGATGCCCTTGCTTAAATTTAGTTAAGCTTCCATTATGGAGATGGGAGTTTTGGACACATCTTGTTGAATGTGTAGCTAAATCATTTCAAGACATTATATTCTTGAAATTATATTATATTTTGCCACCTTCCCTACAACATTTCCTTGTGCTTTGAAAGAAGTTTCTAATGATTTTTTAAATTTTGATTTAATGAGAACTGCTAGGAAAAAAAAAACACACAAGTTTTTCTCTGCCTACAACAGTCTTTGCTTTAAATAATTTTCTTATTCCATCTTTCTTTTTTGATTAAATTAAATGCAAGTTGTTGGGGGAGAGGAGAGTCTGATGAAATTCCCTTCCACCCTGGACTTACAATATAAATAAAAAGTGTATCCATTCAAAAGGAGTCAATTTTCATCTTCATGTTATTAAAGGTATTTCAAATGAATGTTGGAAATGCAAAGAAAGGAACCTTTTATCATTGATGCTGGACATGTGACAAAGCAAAGAAATATTGGAGTAGGATTCACATCTTAATACAGAAGATTCTCAAAGTGAATATAATGATAAAACCAGAAACCTTTCTTTGGGGTTAAATGGAAGAAAGACCGTTTTGGGGGAACTTTAATGTTATATATGTTGATGGCAGCAAGATTACTTTATGCACAAAATTAGAAGGACATTTTGATTCCCACAATGGATGAACGGCCACAAAGGATTGATGAAGTCAGCAGATATGGCTAAATAGACTGCTTTGATTAAAGAAAAAAAATGCAATTACTTTTGTTTCTACTTGGAAATTTTATGCTTGAGGTTAGAAAAAGATGAAACTTTGATTTTGGGTTTTACCAATTAGATAGATTTGTTGTTATAGAAATGGCTAGTTGATTTGTTTATTACGTAAAAGTAAAAAGTCGTGGTCTGATGCTATTATCATGTTTTACTGCACCAAAGGGAGTTGGAAGTCCATGCTTTTTCTTTCTTTTTCTCTTCTACACTTTTCCCTTTTCCTCCCCTATCTTCCTACTATTTTCTTTTGTATTTTTTGTATTTTATATTATAAACTAATAAAAAAGTTATTCATCAAAGATCTTCATTTTGGATTATGGTATTAGTACAACATGGTTAGATCACACAGAGTGTTAATATCACTTTATAAGGCCTTGGTAATATTGCATTCAGTTTTGGTCACCACCTTATAAAAAAAGATGTTGAGACTCTGGGAAGAGTGCAGAAAAGAGCAACAATCATGATTAAAGGCCTAGAGACTAAAACCAGAGGTCGTATTCAGCAAGTTCTGACCAGTTCCGGAGAACCGGTATCAGAAATTTTGAATAGTTCGGAGAACCGGCAAATCCCACCTCTGACTGGCCCCGCTCCCACCTATTCTCTGCCTCACAAGTCCCAGTTGATCAGCTGGGTCTTCTTTGGTTGCCTTGCACAGGAGAACGGAACTGGAAACCAGGTTAGTTAGATAACTACTACTGCTGACAGCCAGCTGCCTGCAATTTGGCAGATCGAATCCCACCAGGCTCAAGGTTGATGCAGCCTTCCATCCTTCCGAAGTGGGTCAAATGAGGACCCAGATTGTTGGGGACAAGAGGCTAACACTGTAAACTGCTTAGAGAGGGCTGTGAAGCACTGTGAAGAGATATATGTCTAAGTGCTATTGCTATTAGTGGGGTGGGGAGGGAATGGAGATTTTGCACTATGTTTCCCTGTCACGCCTACCAAGCCATGTCACGCCCACAGAATCAGTAGTGAAAAAAAATGGAATCCCACCACTGACTAAAATATATGAAGAACAGTTGCAGGAATTGGGTTTGGCTAGTCTAGAGAAAAGAAGGACTGGGGGAGACATGATAGCATTGTTCCAATATTTGAAGGGCTGCCACAAAGAAGAGGCTGCCACCTATTTTTCCAAAGCACCTGAAGGCAGAACAAGAAACAATGGATCAAAACTAATCAAGGAAAGGCAGAACTAAGGAGAAATTTCCTGACAGTGAAAACAATTAATGAGTGGAAAGATTTGCCTTCAGAAGCTGGGGAATCACTGGAGGCTTTAAAAAGAGACTGAATAGTCATTTGTTGAAATGGTATAGAATTTCCTGGTTGAGCAGGGGGCTGGACTAGAAGACCTCCAAGGTCCCTTCCAACTCCGATATTCTGTTATTCTGTTAGTTGAAAATTTTATTAGCAGCCAAAAGCTCCAGGAACATCAGCAGAAAACAAATCCTTTCATTCCCCACCATCCTTTCAGAGCTGAAGAAGCTTTTTGAATGAGAAGCAAAATGTCTTCAAAGAAAAAAGCAAAATTTATCCAATTGCCTCCAGAAAAAGCACCTTTGGGACAACCATGATCTGGATGACTGAGAATCTCTACAGGTCTCCAAATTTCTAGCTTGGTGCCTTAACCACTAGATGCATCCAGCTGTCAAAAATGAAAATAAAAATAATTCAAAAGTATCCTGAGAACAATGTAGGAAAGCAGCCTATTTATTTTTACAGGGAAAGATAACTTTTGGAAAACAGGGACTGTAAGTTAACATACTTCAATAACTTTCTATATTGGAATTCAGGGGACTGGAAGGCAACTATGAATGTTGTGCTTTAAATAATAAGAAATTGAAGCTTCCTGAAAGTTTTGCCATAGCTTATTTGAATCCCCAGAAAATACCTGTCCCCTCTGAGATATAATATGATCTCGAAACCAAATCATATGTCTTTTGTTTGCTTTCTGCAACATCGCCAACTTTTTTTTTCCTCGCGGGAAAGTAACTTTTTTTTGCCCGCTGTAAATCAAAGCTTTTAAGCCTACAATTCAGCAGAAATTTAGCAGTGTTATTACCTTGCACTTCCAAAACCTTGATACACGGTGATCAAGGAGGAGATTAAACTGATTCACACTGGGATAAACTATTGCCTTGGCTTGCAAAATGAAGTGGAGCATTATCGAAGTTATCACAAGCCCTCTCCATCACGCCGCTTACTTTAATATTTAGATTCTTTCACCTCCAGAGAGCCACTTTGGTTTATCAGTTTTATAAGAAAGGAGAGTCAAGAGATTTATGGAGTCAATACAGCTCACTCAACTGCGTTTCTCAGCCCAAGTTACTCCCACACTGTAAATTCATCCAGGCTGGCATAATAAATGCAGAGGCAAGGCAGCCTGAGTTGTAAACAACCTAAACTCTGAAATATTTCCTTAAAGGAAGGATACATGGCAAAGGCACCCAGAAACCACATTGTGTCGGCCATTTTTTACAACATGTTAAACCAGTAGTTGCCTACCAGTGGGCCGGGGACCACTGGTGATCTGTGAGAAAATATTGGTTGGTCCTCAGAGGAATGTCACCCCCCAAGCAATTAATGTGGAGTGTGAAGGATGTGTGTTTGTGTTTATTTTCATGGTCATGATGTGCACAGAAGATGGTGTTTGATTTCGTTGTACGAGGTGCAATGATAATAAAGTAAACTAACTAACTAATCCAGGCTGTGCAGGAACACAAGGCTGCACCTCCCACTTGGCCTGTGGGAATACAAGGCTTGCGTCGCTTGCATTGCAAACAACATGAGGTATTGAGGGGAGGGGGGAAAGGGTGGAGGGGGGAATTTGCCCCATTCACCCCACGTGCCTGTCCTGGCCACCGGGCTGCTTCTTTTCACTTCTTCCTTCTTCTGCTTTTGGCTGCACACGAAGAAAGCAGCAAAAGTCTTTCTTTCTTTCCCACAGACTCTGCCAGAAATGAGTCTTTGGGACCCTGCAAGGCCTCCTGGTCCAAGTGGCTGCGCTGGTGTGACAAGTCTTGCAAAGACTCATTTCTGGCAGAGTTTTGGGGAGAAAAAGAGACATCTGCTGCTTTCCTTGCATGAAGCCAAAAGTCTCTCTCTCTCCCTGAGAACAGAGCTGGAGACAATATCCTGCAATCCCAAATAAAGAACAATCGATCGGTGGGAAAACAGGGTTGGGAATTTTCCTGCAGACTTTTGGGGGGCTTTTCCCAGGGTCTCTGGATTTAAAATTATAAATTTGGTGGTCCCTGAGGTTCAAAAGTTTGGTGACCCCTGCTTTAAACTGTCTAATTTTGGAAGCTGAACTTTGAACTTGAAAGTCTTCAGTCCCAAAGAGAGATGGTAAAGTCTTTGGCTCTCCATTACAACCAGTCCTCAACTTGCAATAGTTCATTTAGTGACCATTCAGAGTTGCAACGGCACTGAAAACAGTGCCTTATGACCATTTTTCACGTTGATGACCGTTGCAGCATCTCCACGATGATCAAAATTCAGACAGTTGGCCCACTATGACCATTGCAGTGTCCTGAGATCACACAATACCCTTTTGTGAACTTCTGATGAGCAAAGTCAATGGGGGAACCATATTCACTTAACAGGCAGATGACCAACTCGTCAACTGCAGTGATCTGCTTAACAATGGTGGCATGAAAAGTCTTTTTGGGTGAAAAGGTTCCAAAATAAATCTCTTCCAAAATAAATCTGAGAATATCAGACTGCTGTATTTTGGTGACCCAGGTAACTGGCATTTAGCAGCTGAACTTAGTCGACCTGACTTTTGTGGAATAGTACTTGTCAATCTTTCAAGGTCAGCAGAACATGAAAAAGATATTATAATGAATGAATGGAACTCTGTTTTATAATAGAATAACAATCTTGAAAGCTTAACAGAGTTTCCCTCTGGCTTCCTCTTATACCAAAGAGTTTCAAGCTGAGGGAATCTTGAGTTTCTTCCTCAACCATTTGTCAGAGTTCCAAGTAATACACCCATAGCACACAGAACTCTGAGGCAGGTAGATTCCTCAAAGAACAGGTTTATTGGATATATCATATTGGCAGAGACTGGTGAAAACTGACTCTAAAGGTTCCCTCAGTTTTCACCTAATTAAAAGTAAACAGTTTTCCCTTTTCCCAAACAGTCACATGGTCCAATTAGGGTGCTGTCCAGTTGCTTGATAACATCACTCCTCCTCTTTTCACCCCCCTGTTCGAATGTCCTTGGTTCCCAGGTGAAAATATTTGTTTTGCTACAAACCCTCAGCTATCTGTATACCTCCCTTCTAGCTGCCAATACCTTTTGATGGGTTGTTCCAGTCATTTGCCAAAACACTCAAAAGCTAGATGAGAAATAATGAATGGAAGCTAATAAAGAGAGATCCAACCTAGAAGTACAGGGTAAGGAGAAATTCTCACACAATGGGAACAATTAATTAGTGGGACAAGCTTGCCTTCAGAAGTTGTGGATGTTTCATCACTGGAGGCTTTTAAGAAGAGACTGGACCTGTCTGACATAATATAGGATCTCCTGCTTGAGCAGGGGGTTGGACTAGAAGATCTCCAAGATCCCTTCCAACTCTATAGTCTATGTTCTGTGTTCTATTCTCTACAGTAACCAAAGTAGGATAACACAAAGGATTTTACATTCTTCAGGTTCCTGTTTGCACTAATAAAAGAGAAATTGCCTTGAACATTTTTTTTTCTCAAAGAAGAAAGAAATTCATGGTGTTCTTACAATAATGGTGAGGTGACCATGGGATTATGTGAATATCATGCTTTTGTTGTACATATCTTCCACATTTTTCTGGCTTCCCATAAACTATCGTGGTGTTTCTGAATATTAGCAACTAGAAGCATGTTGGCTAAGAAATTCCAGGAATTGAAGTCTGCATATCTTAAAGCTGCTAACATCAAGAAACACTGTTCTATTATACCTTAAATAAAGGATATTTCAGAATGGGCTCAAATACAAATGCCATGGCTTCACCTAATCAGACCAGAGCATTTCTATATTCAATCCTAAGAATTCCACCATCTGCAGAAGATGGAGATGGGCTTAGAGACATCCACTATGTCTTCCCATTGTCAAGCTTCAAAAGGCTTTTGCTATTGCAACTATTATCACATCTCAGCTTGCCAACAAACTATGGGGGAAAGGAGAGGGAGATAGAACATGGCCCAGACATCGAGATGGCAGCATGATAACCAAGACGTTTCAGCAAGTGTTTACAGAAGCTGAAAAGACTTTCCCACAACAATATCTGGGGAATGTGACAGTGTGTATTGGACAATGTGACATGAGCTAATTTGGGGGTGGTAGAATTTGAACTTTAACTCTATGGGTTAGCACAGGAAAGATCTGGATCTGGTATTGCTATCAAATGTGCTGAAATGATATACTCAATAAAGTTTTGCATAGAGGGAGATTGGAGCATCTCGATCGTGCTTGCTTTGGTTGGGTTTATCAATTGGAACCTTGACACCCATTCTTAGAACAAGCTGTAAAAGCTCCTATTAATTTGACTTCTCTGTTCCCTGCACTTTCTGCACTGTCTTCCTATAAGTTGGCATTCAATCTGTGTGCACAGATTAACAGAGTTGGAAGGGACCTTGTAGGACATTGCAATGCAATGAGCTTGCAGATCACAGCCATAAGTAAAGGATTAGATGTAGAGTCTTGTATTAACAGAGTAACAGAGTTGGAAGGGTCTGTGTAGGTCATCTAGTCCAACCCCCTACCCAAGCAGGAGACCCTATACCATTTCTGACAGATGGCAGTCCAGTCTCTTCCTGAAAGCCTCCAGGGATGAAGCTCCCACAACTTCTGAAGGCAACTTCTGTTCCATTGGTTGATTGTTCTCCCTGTCAGAAAATGTCTCCTTATTTCAGTTTGAATCTCTCCTTGTTCAGTTCCCATCCATTATTCCTTGTCTGGCCTTCAGGTGGCTTGAAAAATAGCTTGACCCCCTCCTCTCTGTGGCAGCCCCACAAATATTGAAAGATAGCAATCATGTCTCCTCTGGTCCTTCTCTTCACTAGACGAGCCAAGCCCAGTTCCTGCAACCATTCTTCATATGTTTTAGCCTCCACTCCCCCAATCTTCCTGGTTGCTCTTAGTTCAACACACAGAACTAATACTGAGATAACCTTGGTGGAATTACTGTAACATAATTCAGACATGGACTGTTCTTCAGAAGGCCAGGAGAGTGAGCAAGAAGTTTAAACAAAGCAAATTGTCTTTGAAACTTCCCAGAATCATCTGACCTAAACCACATCTGATGATCCCACCTTAGTCCACCTGGTAACCATGGGTGCAATGCAATGATAGTCATAAATACATTCCATAGGAATGGTGTTTTGATAAAAGCAATATGAACAAATCACCCCCAGTTCATTTTCAAGCTGGAACATTTAATTTTAGTGGAATGGTGTTCGATTGTTTTATACCAGCTGCTGCTATCTGAATTAGTAATTTTTATAGCTATATCCAGTCAGGAAACATGAATCATATTTATATTTCTTGATTTATTAGATTGATATTCTGTCTTTCCTTTCTAGGAACAAAACCTAACTCCTCTCCCTTTTCTATTTTTTTTTCCCCCATAATGACCCTGAGAGGCAAATTGGGCTGAAAGAGCATATTTGATTTTAAGCGACCTTGGGAGCTTCTATAGATGAGCTGGGATTTGAGTCTTCTCAGTGTCCAATAAGACTAGTACTGGTGATGTTGCCTATTTTGGGTAACAAAACACCTGCAAGAAAACAACCAAGCTCAGAGAGCACCAAGGATACCTCTACTCAGTCTAAAATGTTATCCCTTACAAAAGACTTCAAAAGAACAAAACAAGAAACTCCAATTGCCTCCTGAAAAAGCACCTTTGGGACAACCATGACCTAGATCAGGGGCTGCCAACCTTTTTGTACCTCAGAGACCACCAAACTCATAATTTTAAATCCCACAGACCACTAATATGAATTTTGACCGGCAGTGGCTTGCTGACGTTGGTGGGAAAGTCAGCCCCATATTCCAGAGCTGCAATAGTCACAGGACTGGCCCTTTGGTCATCCCAGAGCAGCTGCTCCTCCACCCGGGAGCACCGGCCTGCCATGGACTGGAGAAGCTGCTCTAGGATGACCAAAGGGCCAGTCTTGTGACTACTGCAGTTCTGGAATATGGAATTTCTCACCAACAAGCCACTCCAGGGTAGATTTCCCTCTCCCACCATTGGTCTTACCTTCCAGTTCCAGCTTGTGTGGCTCTACGCAAGGTAAGGTTTGCACTTGGCCGAAGGGTGGGGGCCAGCATCTGGGCAGGCCGTGTGGGCAGTGCAGCCTTGTGTTCCCATGCAGTCTGGATTAATTGCTTTGAGGGGGAGTGCTTTGGGGGGGACATTTCTCTGTGGATCACCAAAATTGTCTCCCAGACAACCAGTGGTCCACGGCCCACCGGTTGGCAACCACTGACTTAGATGACCAAGAATCTCTACAGACTTTTACCTGTGCAATTTGGGATGAACACACTTTGAATGCTGTGGGAGTAGGAATGGATTTACAGAAAAAGAAAAAAATAATGCAGAATATAGGAACCAGGTGCACCACTCAGGTAACCCTGAAGACACAGATCAACCTCTAAGTGGCCTCACTGACCCTCTAAAATGATGTAAATGACCAGCAAATGACCAAGGAATATAAATCCTTCCATTCCCTACCATCTGGTCAGAGCTGAAGAAGCTTCTTGGGTGAGAAGCAAAACATATTCAAAGAAAAAAAACAAGAAAGTCCAGTTGCCTCCAGAAAAAGCATCTTTGGGACAACCATGATCTGGATGACTGAGAACGTCTACCGACTGCCATCCCTTACACTAGTGGTCCCCAACCATTTGGGCACCAGGGACTGGTTCCATGGAGAGAGGTTTTTCTATAGACCAAAGAGAGCATAGTTTCGCATGCTGCTGCATCCCACAGATGTGGCTTCACTCATTTGCATGGCCTGATTGCTGGCATGCCATGACCCATGTGCCGGTCCATGGACAAAGCATTGGGGATCCCTACCATACACTGCATTGTGTTTCAGTGTATCAGGTATGTTGTTGCTATAATGTTCTGCTTCATTTGAAGATGTCACTCAACTTCAATCAATAGAAACAAGTCAATGGGCGAAACACATTAGATTTGATTCCAGGATAGTATTGTTGAACGACACTCAAAGCAATTATCTATAAGTGAGAATAAGTAATGGCAATTTAAAACAAATGTGTTTTTCCTCTGGAAAAAAAAAAGATGAATGTTAATGAAAACATTGAATAGGTTTTGGCTCAGCCTTCATGTCCCCTTTTCCTTTATATTCCCTAGGTTTCTAAATAAAAAAAAAACCCTCATATAACACCCTTGATTGATTAGGTTTTCCTATCATTTAGACTGACTTTGTCATCACGTAGATGGGAGGAAATTCTTCGTATTGTAGAAAGGTTATATTTTAGATGTCAGAGTGCCTTCTACAAAAACAGGTTGTCAAAGGAAAGAGGGAATGATAAATCAAAAAGCATCTAACACCATGTATGAAATACCTCTAACAATAGCTTCTCATTCCCCTTTGGAGCTACTGATAGAATATGATTTGTAATTCAAGTATGAAAAAGGCATACCTTTCATTTGAAGCCGGCCGAGCAGACGGAGAAAGATAACAAGAGAAAGAATATTCAATTTGAAGATGCCTTCAAGGAAAGCCGTCAAAAGAGCCCACCAAAAGATTTATCCATGTTGAACTACAGATTCAATAAAATCTTTGACACCTTTAGATAAGAAAAGTAATATTTTATTATTTGGAGAGGGCCAAAGAGGCTTAGGAGTACCGCTTAAGCAGGTTTAACTGCGAGGCTCATGCATGGAATATTAAAATGGGAGCCAAAGAGCCATCCCAGAATATTTCAGCAGAAGCTATCCCAAGATTTTACAAGTTCTAGCTTCTCCTGTCCATGTTCACGTCTAGGTCTGACATAAAACCAGCATCATGAGCCACAGTGGCATAGTGGTTAGAGTGCAGTACTGCAGGCTACTTCTGCTGACTGCCGACCACCTGCAATTTAACAGTTCAAATCCCACCAGGCTCAAGGTTGACTCAGCCTTCCATCCTCCTGAGGTGGGTAAAATGAGGACACAAATTGTTGGGTGCAATATGCTGACTCATACATGTTAGAGATGGCTGTAAAAGCACAGTGAATCGATATATCAGTCAAAGAGCTATTGCTATCATCACAAGTGAGTAAACTGAAGGAATGGCTAGCTGGTTTGACTTTAAGGATTTCAGTACTCAAAATTTGTGCTTTCCAAATGGGAGGAAACCCATTCTGTGTTGGCTCAAGATTAGGAAGAATGAAGGTTAACAACAGAGGATCATGATCACATGAAGGGTTAGTGCTGCTTTTTAAAGCCTTAGTAAGGCCACACATGGAATTCTGCATCCAGTTTTAGTCATCACATGATAAAAAAAAAAGGTGTTGTGACTCTAGAAAGAGTGCAAAGAAGCACAACAAAAATGATTAGGGGACAGGAGGCTAAAACATATGAAGAACGGTTACAGGAATTGGGTTTGGCTAGTCTAGTGAAAAGAAGAACTAGGGGTGATATGATAGCAGTGTTCCAATATTTAAGGGGCTGCAACAATGAAGACGATTTAACCTATTCTCCAAAGCATCATAAAACAAGACAAGATACAATGGATGGAAACTAATCAAGGAGTGAAGCAACCTAGAACTAAGGAGGAATGTCCTGACAGTGAGAACAATGAACCAGTGGAACGGCTTGCCTACAGAAGTTGCAGGTGCTCCATCACTGGAGGCTTTTAGAATAGAATAGAATAGAATAGAATAGAATAGAATAGAATAGAATAGAATAGAATAGAATAGAATAGAATAGAATAGAATACCTTTATTGTCACTGCATTCAAAATACAATGAAATTTGAAAGCTATTCCAGCACAGTGCCCCAAACACCACATCACAATCACACTACACAGTATTTAATAATAATAATAATAATAATAATAATAATAATAATAATAATAATAATAATAATAATAATAATAATAATCCTAGTCTAAAACCTATTTAGAACATATATTAAATTAGGTAGTTTAAAAATGCCACTATATACATAGGGCTAAATCACATATGCATTGTTTGATTCAAGACAATTATTGCCTTGGAAAAGAAACTGTTTCTCAGTCTATTAGTCCTCATTTTAAGACACCTATAACATCTCCCTGATGGCAACAATTCGAAATAAGAATGTCCAGGATGAGAATGGTCTGTGGAGATTTTTAGTGCTCCAGAGAGGTGTCCGGTCTTCACAATCTCTTCCAAAGAAGAAAGAGAGCAACCGATGATTTTTTGTGCTGTGTTTATAACTCCCTGGAGCATCTTCTTATCCACTGCAGAGCATCCAGCATACCACACCATTACACAGTATGCCAGAATGCTCTCGATGGTAGAACGGTAAAAAGTAACCAGCAATTCTCACCCAGACCACTCTTTTTCAGCAGCCTCAGAAAGGGCAGGCACTGTTGGGCCTTTTTTGCAGTGGCCATAGTGTGGACTGACCAAGTAAGGTTGTCAGAAATATGAGTTCCTAGAAATTTAAAACTATGAACTCTTTCCACACAGTTTCTATTGATATATAGTGGGAGAGGCTCTGCTTTGCATCGTCTGAAGTCTATAATCAATTCTTTGGTCTTTTTGATATTCAGGGCGAGGTTATGACTCTTGCACCACAAGACCAGTCTGCGAACCTCTGACCTATAGGCTGTTTTGTCTTCTCCTGATAGGAGTCCCACCAACGTGGTGTCATCTGCAAATTTTATTATAGAGTTAGTGGGACAAGAGGGAGTGCAGTCGTAGGTGTAGAGTGAATACAAAAGGGGGCTCCGCACACAACCCTGTGGAGAGCCAGTGCTGAGAGCAAGAGTGGAGGAAAAATAGCTGCCAATCCTAACAGTTTGGGGTCTGTTAGTAAGAAAGTCCTTTATCCAACAGCAGATGTGAGAGGAGAGGCCCATTTCTAACAACTTCTTAATCAGTATATCCAGAATGATGGTACTAAAAGCCGAGCTGTAATCAACAAAAAGCATCCTTATATAGCTCCCACTATGCTCCAGATGGTTCAGTGCAACATGGAGAGCCATGACAATAGCATCCTCTGTGGATCTGTTATTCCGATAGGCAAACTAGTATGAGTCAAGGTTTGATGGGAGGCAATCCTGTATATATTTTAAGACCAGTCTCTCAAAACACTTCATAATTATGGGTGTGAGAGCTACTGGTCTGTAGCCATTTAAAATATCAGGAGAGGGCTTTTGGGGAACTGGAATAATAATGGGAGTTTTGAGACAAGATGGAACAATGGCTTGTGTAAGAGAAAGGTTAAAACTATTTGTAAACACACCTGCGAGCTGGTCAGCCCATGCTTTGAGTACCTTCCCAGGTATCCCATCAGGGCCAGCAGCCTTTTTCACATTCACTGCTCTAAGCACCTGCTTCACATCATACTCTTGTACTGTGAACAGTTGAGTACCAGTGATTTGTAGAGGCAGTGTGTTCAAAGACCTATTCAGTTCGAATTGGGCAAAGAAGCAGTTCAATTCTTCTGATAGTGATGCGTCCTTATTGATCGATATGGGGTTGCTGCCCCTGTAATTAGTGATGTGTTTGATTCCCTGCCATCATTATTTGTGAAATAGTCCTCAATCTTCCTTTTATAGTCCTTTTTTGCCTCCTTGATGCCCCACTTCAGTTCCACTCTTGCCTTGTTATGCCAAAACTTGTCCTCAGACCTGAATGCCATATCATGTGTCCTGAGAAGTAATTGCACGTCCTTGTTCATCCAGGGCTTCTGGTTTGGAAAAATCTGGATGCGCTTATTCACAGTAACCGTATCCACACAGGTCAAGATGTAAAACAGGACAGTTTTTGTATATTCCTCCAAATCCTCTTGTTCAAATAAATTCCAATTAGTATTTGAGAAACAATCCTGCAGCTGGTCAAGTGCTCCCTCTGGCCAGATCTTGATGAGTTTGATTTAAGGGTTAGTTTTCCTTCTGAGGGGGGGTGTATGCTGGTATAAGGAACAGTGATAAATGATCTGAAAGCCCCAGATGTGGAAGGGACACTGCTTTATATGCAGGCTTTACATTAGAAGACACATGATAAAATGTATTGTTTTCTCTGGTGGCACATGTCACATACTGAATAAATTCAGGAAATACAGTCTTTAAGTATGCCTTATTAAAATCACCAGTTATTTTATGAGCCCCATCAGGATAAGCCTTGTTGTTTATTTATTGTAATATGCAAGTGCAGCACTAATATTTGCCTCAGGAGGTATGTAAACAGCTGTAAAATCTTTTAAGAAGAGACTGGACAATGATTTGTCTCAAATGGTATAGGGTCTCCTGTTTGAGCAGGGGGCTTTCCACTCTGTTCTTCTGTTAACACAGGGAGATAAGTGAAGGAGTGGTTTTGGATGAGTTCTAGTTGCAAATGGTGGATAAATCATTTGTTGAAGGATGTTGGAGAACACCTCACCTCTACTGTCAGTCTTCTACTTCTTTCTCCAGAACTCCTTTCTTTCCAGAACTAACCCTCACTGCTTCAAGCAGGTAGTCAGTCTCTCATAAGGTGTACAAACATCTCTTCTTCTGCAAAAGAACGTCAGCACTTTAGGCAAGCACCGAAGCTGCAAATTTTGGCCACTGGAGTGATTTGCCTTTGCCAATAGGTATTGCAAATGGACTTGTCAAAAGAGGGATTAAAAATATCTTCTGTTATGATTTCCATTTCAGCTCCAGCTGAGAAAGTCTTCTTATCCATTTCAATTTTTAAACTTCCATATATATATATATATTTTGCCTAGGGAACCTGAGGAGTGAGCAATTTCTATTTCTTATTCACCTGGAATTAAAGAATTTCCTCTCAATTCAGGTCTTCTACTCCATGCATTTCTTCAGAGAAAAGGAATGCAATGGCTTCCCGTCTTCCAAAATCTGATGGTTTGCGGGGGGGGGGGGGGTGTACTTGACACATCCAGGAAAAAAAAGTGAAAGAGGAAATGGAGAGGAAGATCCTGTAAATCGGGGGTCCCCAACCTGTTGGCCACAACCCAATACTGGCCCATAGCCTATTTGCAACTGGGCCTCACTCGCCACAAATATCACAGGGGCTCACAGCTCCATGTGAGTAATGGGTGCTCGTCTACCCCTCCCATAAAACCATCCCCTCTTTACCCCTCCTTCCCCCTCCCCCCTCCCACCACTCTGGGCAACCAACCCTGAAAGGTTGGGGAACTCTAATGTAAAGACTGAAGTTATCAAGAGAGGAACTTAGAAATCTCAAGTCAGGCAAAATCATTAGGTAAATATCAGGGATGGGCTTCAAAAATTTTAGCAAGGGGTTCTCTGCCTGGTTGCTGGGTGGGCATGGCCATGGAGGGTGTGGCCTAGCTGGCTTCCTACACTATGGCGAGGGGGTTGTTTTTGCCCTTCTTGGGCTCCGGAGGTTTTCCTCGAGCCTTCAGAAGGGCAAAAACACAGCCTCCCCGGGCTCTGGGGGCTCTCTGGAAGCCAGAAACAGGCCCATTTCTGGCCTCTTCCAAACTTCCAGGAGGCCCATTTATCGCCCTCCCCGAGCCTCTGCACGTGCCCTGCACTTACTTGCATCCAAAACGGGCCATGCGTGGACTCCTGGGAGGGGCGGAAAGGGGCAGGATGAGCCTGGCCAGCCATGAGTGGGAGTTGGGGGTTCTCCAAACTGTACAGAATCTTAGCTAGGTCTTTCCCAAACTCCTGCGAACCCCCAGCAGCCCCACCCCTAGTAAATATGAATCTCAAGGTTGAAAAAGGAAAGTCAAAAGCTGCTGCATCAAAAAGGCTGGATGAAAAAAAAACACACCTATGATTGAAGCCCTGGGATTGATCAAAATATAAGGTTTGATTGATGTGTTCTACATTAACCAGTTCCTGCATACGTAATGTCTTTCTTCTGGACAACAAAGCAGTTCTTGTTACCAAGTTCCCAACCAGTCTTCAACCTTGGAGAAACCCCATGCTTCCTGCCACAACGTCCAAGGACGCCGTTGTAGTACCGTCAACGTTTTTTCCCCTTGAAAAAGTCTTGAGAAGAAGACTTTTTCTAAATTAAAAAATAAAATAAATAAAATGTAAGCATATCTCCCCACTTTCCAACAGACCCTTTTCTCCGACTGCATTTTTTTTTTCCCCATATGAGAAAAATCAAACTTAGGGAAAATTGACAAATAAAGGAACCGGTTCATTTTGCTTAGTTTTTTTTGACAACTTCCAACCGGGGTATAAATCACAGCGATGCAGCTGAAGCATCCTGGCACATGTTCTCAGTGGTTGCTTTTGGATGGTTGCGTGTTTATTATGCACGGCAATTAAAACCTTCCACACACGTACATCTTTTTTTTTTTTCTTAGACAAATGAGAGCCAAGTATGTTGGTGAAGCAACTGCCAGGCTTAAAAATCTCACCACGGGAGGCTCCTTGTGATTTCTAATTTTTCCAAATCATAGCAGATGTCAGCTGAGGACAGCTGCTCCATTTTAGTTCCCAAGTTGGTAATGACTCCATCCACATGAAGTAAGATGGTGATGAGGATGTTATCCATTCAGTCGTGTCTGAGTCTTGGTGGTTCTATGGGCCAGGTATCTGAAGGAAAGCTATTCAAACTAAGCAAGGATAGAAAAAATGATCTTTTGATGGAGAAGTGATCCATCAATGTGCAAATTAACTCCCAAGCCATGGATTTTCACAATACCTGCATCTGCCAGTGGGCCTGGGGAACCCAGAATGCGATGGAGCCCATTAAATGGCTTGTGTGATCTGCTGTCGCCAGGGTGGGGGGTGGGGGTGGGAGGTGATTTTGTTATATTGTACTATATTAATTTATTTGATACTTTTTGTCAGTTGTATTGTTTTAAATGTGTTTTATATTTTGTAAGCTGCCTTGAGTAGCCATGGGTGAGTAGGCGGCAATATAAATTCAATGAATGAATGAATGAATGAATAACATGAATGAATGCATAGGGGCTTAAAGGTTCTGAGGAAAAAGTCAATACAACTGAGCCGGGGTTTAAATCAACTTATCTGTTATCTGGGAATGCAACTTGGGGGCTTCAAGCCCCACCCCACCCCAAGAGTCCACCATGGGAAAAATGCAAGCACAAGCAATGTTTCAGAAGAGTTCATCCTATGCTTAAGAAAAATCTACAATCTGCCAGAGACTTCATCTTTATAGGAGGAAGAGGAGGGTGGAAATTATGAAGATGATGATTATGTTATCCATTCAGTTGTATCCAACTCTTGGTGATTTTATCAGCCAAGTGTTTCTGTACATCTTCTGATCTTGCACTACTTCTTTGAGTTTGATGGTGTCCAGAACACCATGTTCTTTGATGGCCTGGTTTCCTTTTACCGCTAACTCTTCCCAACATAATTGCTTTCTCAATGAATTCCACTGCATGACATGGCCAGAATAAGTGAGAGACAGTTTTATGATTTTTCTCAGGAAGCAGAAATAGATAATGAAGGAATGTATTAAATTTATCTTCTTTTCTTCCAGCGTTTCTCAACCTCAGCAAATTTAAGATGTATGGACTTCAACTCCCTGAGTTCCCCAGACAGCATCCTGGCTGAGGAAGTCTGGGAGTTGAAATCTGTACTTCATCATCACTGCTCCCTTCAATTTCAATGGACAGAGTTAAACAAAAAGAAAGAACAGGGAAGAATACAGTCAGAAAAAAAGGCTTCATAAAATAAATACTGGCATGTATTTAGCAAAAGTTGAAATAGTGGAATTGGTGGAGATGCCAAAATTGACAGCCTAAGAAAAACTTTGACAAATTTTATTTGTAATTGTCGCAAAAAAATGGATTTTTTGTGGCTCAAAGAACTCAAAGAAATGAAACACTAACTTTGAGATTTGGTTATTAGAATGATATGAGATTATGGAAATAATGTGGACAAATGTTAATTTTACAGTAAGTGTTTGATGTCTTTTACCAAAGAAAATCTGATATCATTCTTTTTTATTTTCCTTTTTTCTTGTATCTTTCACCTTTTTCCTTCTCTGACTTTTCTTTTTTTTTCAATTTTTTAACTTTTTTAAAAATGAATTTTTTTTAGAAAAGCTCAGAAATAGCCTAGAGAGAGATCCCAAAATGTCTCTCTCTCTCTCTCTCTCTGTGTGTGTGTGTGTGTGTGTGTGTGTAGTTAAAACAACAAAGCAAGGCCTATCAGGAATGATAGTTACCTAACAGTTGGGTTGGCAATCTATAAACCCGGAGAGTCATTTAATACTGTTGTATCTTTAAGAGAATGTTGTAATTGTGATTGGCTGAGGTTCCTCCAATGGCCATAAGATGGAGCCAGAAACCTGGTATGCTCTTCTTGCATTTTCCCTTTTGCTTTTGCCTGATCATCATTCTGCTTGGATTGCTGTGAGTCTTGCAACTGTTAACAAACTCCATTTACTGAACTTCATTTATGATACTGCAATTCCTTTTTGGATTATCCCTGGACTGATTGTTTAATTAACTGCTTTAACCGTATATGATTTGGACTGTTTGTTGGACTTTGTTTGCCCATTTACTGGAAGTAAAACCTACATTTTACTATTCAGTGTATCTGTATGCTGGTTGTGTGTTATTCAACATCACTCTCACTACGTTTCCCTGAGTGCACTCATTCTCCTAACGGGAAATACCTCAACAAGGCCAATAAAACAAAACACGTGTAGACACCCATACTTAAAATTACACAATGTAATTATTTTTGAACACTTCTCTTTTTTATAATAAAACTTTCATCGGATTTTACAAATACAAAAATAAAAAATACTACTCCAAGTAAAAAGAATATAAAAAGAAAAAAAATGAAAAAGTGCTTTGAAAGAAAAACATAATAAAGAAAATAAATATATAAAGAAAATACTTCCCTCACCATCTGGATGAATATAAAAGCCTTCAATAACTTATTACCTTCTCGGATGTTTCAGCAAAATATCTCTTCTTCCATATTTCATCTCTTATCTATAAACAAAGCTGAATTATTCAATCCCAATAAGCTAAAATCCATTAAGAGTTACCAGAAATAACATGTATATATTTTATCTTAATCAAATAAATCTCTTTTATATTTTTCTTTTGCTTTTAACACAGTAATTTATCACTTTCTCTAAAAATATAGCAAAAATCTTCTTCTTTCTATATTTTATATCTTACCTATAAACAAATATTTAAAGCCACACCATTCAGTTCTAGTCTTTTTATTAGTTCATTAAGAGCTACCAGAAACAAAAACAAAAAAAATATTATCCTCAATGAAATAAACTCAGTTTATATTCTCTGTTTACTTTTAAGAAATTTGATTTTTATCCCTTCAAATGGTATTCCACAAGTTGATTTCTTACATTTCCCCTGTGTTGCCCTTCAGAAACTCTCAGAAGTTCAACACTTAATTCTCTTTTGTAAGTCCAAGATAAGAAAACTATCCAAGTCACTCTTCTCATTTATTATTTGCATCTCCTTTTTAATTACCAAGATATAAGAGGGTTCCATTTGTAGATTCAGTGTAACATCACTTTCCATATCATTTATGTAGCCTGACATTTTAAAATCCATTTTCAGATCCACATTCAAATCAGCTTCAGTCTGTTTTATTCAGTAAAATTGCTTCTTTTAAATTCATTTGTTTTACAAAAACAGAGTAATTTCTGAGAGCATTGTCCCCAAACATCACAGAAACAAAACAGAATTACATCTACATGAAAGGAAGGAAGCAGTGGGGGTTAGTCTAGTCAACCTTTTTCCATTTAAAAACATTTTAAACAGTCCTTAAACTTGCCTGAAACTTCTTTCATCAAAGAACACAAGGGAAGTACTGATACATGTCTTTCTGAAGATTCCCAAAAGCCATGAAGAAGCAATCTCCTAAAGTGGTGAAGACAGGAAGCATGCAAAGCCATAAAAGTGTTGAAGTCAGCTTTTCCTGACTTCCACAGTTTTAAAACCTGCCAGAGACCACTATCTTAAAGGTAAAGGTTCCCTCTCACATATGTGCTACTCATTTCCGGCTCTAGGGGGCGGTGCTCATTTCCATTACAAAGCCGAACAGCCAGCGCTGTCTGAAGACGTCTCCGTGGTCATGTGGCCAGCAGGACTAAACGCCAAAGATGCACAAAACGCTGTTACCTTCCCACCAAAGGAGTCCCTATTTTTCTACTTGCATGCTAGATTGGCAGAGGCTGGGGCAAGTAATGGGAGCTCACTCCATTATGCAGCGCTAGGGATTCGAACCGCTGAACTGCCGACCTTTCTGATCGACAAGCTCAGAGTCTTAGCCACTGAGCCACCACGTCCCTATTGAGCCACCGCATCCCTATACCACTATTTTAAAGTCTCTTTATGTGGAGCTACTGTATGGGATGTCTGTTCTCCTTTTTGCTCCAGAGAGCAATTCTGTTGAGTCGATCCATTCTCTAGGTACTCTTTCTGCCATGGTCTTCAGCTCTGCTCTCACAGAGCCATCTTCAGTCTGTCATTGATTCCCCAGTGTGAGCACTTCTCAAGAAGGGGAAGATGGGACCTAGGGTTGGAAGGGATCTTCGAGGTCTTCTAGTCTAACTCACCCCTGCCCATGACAGGAGATCCTATACTATTCCAGATTTCCTTTGAGGGTTGATAGGATGGATACATGTGATCACAGAACAGCATAATAGAGTTGGAGATGATGCCAAGAACATTCCAGTCCAACCCCACTGCTCCACCCCTGCCCAAGCAGGAGATCCTCTACTATTTCAGACAAATGGCTGCCCAATCTCTTCTTAAATACCTCCAGTGATGAAGCACCCACAACTTTTGAAAGCAAGCCGTTCCACTGGTTAATTGTTCTCGCTGTCAGGAAGTTCCTCCTTGGTTCTAGGTTGCTCCTCTTCTTGGTTAGTTTCCATCTACCTTCAGGTGCTTTGGAGAATAGCTTGACATTTTCTTTGTGGCATCCCTTCAAATATTGGAACGCTGTTATCATGTCTACCCTAGTCCTTCTCTTCACTAGACAAAATGGATCCACTTCCTGCAACCATTCTCCATACTTTTAGCCTCCAACCCTCTAATCATTGTTGTTGCTCTTCTGCGCACTCTTTCCAGAGTCTCAGAATCTTTTTTTTATATTGTGGTGACCAAAACTGGTTGCAGTATAACACATTTGGTCTTACCAAGGCATTATAAAATGGACGGTCAGATAGATATGTAGTGTGGTCTTTGCTTGATGGATTGAACATTGTTGTGTGCCCCTAGAATCACCTTCAATGAGATGGGCAACTATATAATTTTGATTGATAAGTAAATAAACATGGCTTCAATTCCACCATCCCTTTCACAACATAGTGTTTTTTTCTACGTAAAGTCAAGCTAGCAACTTGTTTGCTTGCTTTTATGGGTCTGCAGATGTTTGTCATTTTAGCAGAATGCTTATGGGTAAGTAGATTTTATGAAGTTATTTTTGCTTGTTCAGGTATAGTAAACCACCTTCAGACTCTGAAAGTAGGCAGTATACAAGCAATTGTAATAAATAAATAAAAGGAGAGACAGATGCACGTTAGTATTGTCAGAGCATTCTCCCATTCTTAAAGCTGCATACCCAAGTACAAAACATAACATCTTTTCAAGGTGAATTCAATCCTTGACATTATTTTTTTTAAAAATCCACACAATAAATGTATTGTCTTTGTTTAGTTTTCTTTCCCAACTGCCAGTAAGCAGATGGTTGAAGTGTAATTGAGTTCCTCCCAGATAATGAGAACAGTACCTCGCAGGTAATAATTCAGTGAACAAGAGCTGTTAAGAATCTATTTCTTTCAATCTTTAGGGAAGGAACAAGGCATCTTCTGAATTTTAGAAACCTTCTGTGTCCTAGGGAATACCAGATTCTGAAACCAAAGGGGGCAATTTTATTTATTAGGGTGGAATTTTGTTTAATGTTGCACTCCAATCAATCATGCAGTAGACAAGTCTTCAAAAACAAAGCTGTTTTCCCAGGCATGATGCTTTTCTGTTATGACCTGCTTTTTTTCAAAACTTATAATCATCAGCAATCTTTTTGCCAGAGAGACTATAATGGCACAAAATAAGGTGCTTTATCGTTTATTGTCGTTATCATTTCTTCCTTCTTTTAAAGTACTGACATACACCAGAAATTTCCCAAGGCATCATTATTCAAGCTCCCAGAATGTGGAATATTCCTCACAAGAATCTATTTGAACAGGATGTCCACAGAGATTCTCACTCATCCAGGTCATGGTTGTCTTAAAGATGTTTTTTTTCAAAAGACAATTGGACTTTATTTTTCCTTGAAGTCATTTCTCTTCTCATCCAAGAAGCTTCTTCAGTTCTGACTGAATGATGGAGAATTTGCAGCCATCTGGTTGTTAGCACTCTGAGAGTTGTTGAGTCCGCTTAGAGGCTTTCTTGTGCTCTCAGCGTCATCTGAATAATACAAATGGACGTGGAACCTTCTTGGCACTGCTGAAAGGACTGTGTTTTGGACTGTCCTATTTTAATGGGAATTTTATTTCACTGAGCAATGATAGCTTATTCCTGATAGCTCTCTGGATTAATTTCTTCAGGATGCAAGTAAAATACAACAAAATCTATATTTTTTCCTTGTATTAGAGAAATGTCAAATTTTGAGAGGAAGAGCAATGGTTTCAGCATTTTCAATTTTCCAACTGCTCACAAAAAAGACTCCCTTCTATCTTGATAGTTCCTTAGCCAATGATGTCCACAGGATATGACCAAAAAGCCAAGATGATAACTACAATAAGTCAATGGTGAACTCAAAATTTCACTTTTTTTTTTTTTTAGTATGTGTTGATGCACAACAAAAAACAAGCTTCAATTGTACCATTATGGCCACCAACCTTGACTTATTTACCATACTATTGAGATAGCCCTGCCAAGAGTGTATACACATCCCATGAGTTAGTATTGTGGTCACAAGTTCCACAAATAGCTAAAATACTGCCGCCAACTGAAGGATTTTAATTAAGGTTAGGGTTGATCCAACTGAACATAGTACATAGAATTATAGGGCTGGAAGGGATTTCAGAGGTCTTCTAGTCCAACCCTCTGCTCAAGGCAGGAGCCTTACACCATCCCAGTCAAATGGTTGTCCAGTCTATTGTTGATAATCCCCACTGATGACCACCCACAACTGCTAGAGGCAAGCTGTTCCATTGATGAATTGTCCTTGCTGTCAACAAAATTAGCTCTAGGTTGTATCTCTATATTGATAAGCTTCCACTCAGTACTTCTTTTCCTGTTTCCCAGATGCCTTAGAAAATAAGTCAATCCCCTCTTCTCTGTGACAGCCTCTCAAGTACTAGAATCTGTTAATCTCTAAGGCTAACTACCTCAATAGTTTATCATACAGTTTAGACCCTCCCAGACTCTTCTAATGAAGTAAACACAATTTTTAAAAAAATACCCATTAATTTTCTATTTTTAAACTCTTGTGCAGTGTGAGAGGCCATACAGAACTTAGATAGCTAGGGGAGAAAGATTTAAATCAGCCTAGCCTTTGTATGCTGGTCTCAGACCAGTCTAGAATCACTATCTACTTCCTCTACACTAATTAAAATGTTCAGCTTTCACTGCGTGCTACATATCAAACTTAACATGTCCATAGTGTTAACATCCATATTCTACTAACCTATGTCGTCCTTGTATTGCATGTTCTTAAAAGTCCCTCCTCAGAAAGTAATGCTAATGGTTTGATGATCCCTTGGAGTTTTACTAAATAAAAAAAAGAACCTACCAATTTTGTTATTCAGGAAGTTCAGCTGCCTTGCATCAGGTTTTGCAATTTAGATTGACCGTGTGATGTGTAACACAAGCTAATTGCATAGTCACTCCAAGAAGAAACATGGATTTAAATCTTTAAATCCAGGTTGTATGGTCAGGTTTTATAAGGTTAAAGAAAGCTAGAATAAACCCTTCAACACACTTTTTAAAGATTGTATCCTATAATGTCCTTGGACAGCAAAGGCAACCAACAAGCAAGGAGCGGAGCACATAATACCAGACAGGTCACTGGAAGGCAAAATCACAATTGAATCTCACTCACTGCTGCAGCTGTGTAGCAGACAAAAAGCTCTACAGAAAATCATTATAACTGCCCAGAATATCATCAGTCTCCAGTTACCAGCCCTGGACGACATCTTTGCATCTCAATGTTTGAGGAAGGTGCACAACATTCTCAGAGACTCTTCCCATCCTGCTTATAATCTTTGTGAACTGTTGCCTTCTGGCAGAAGATACAGAACAACTAAAACTCTGACCACATGTTTTCTGAACTATTTTTATCCCAGAGCTATAATTACACTTAACAATGAACTTAAGGACCACCATCAGTGAGTTGTTGGACAGTATTACTCGGTCTGGTGTGTGGATGCTTGTGTGTTTTTAGGGGGTGAGGAATTTTGGTGGATGGGGGTATATTTGGGGATTGGCATGAGTGTGCGCATGTTGGGTCTGGTCTCTGGGTGTTATGTGAATTTTGTTGTATGTGTATACTGTGTATATTCATACAATGACAATATATTATTATTATTATTATTATTATTGTTGTTGTTGTTGTTGTTGTTGTTGTTGTTGTTGTTAATCTTTGGTGAGATTCACAGCCTTTGGGGCTGGTTGGTAGATCAGTCCTAACCAAGGACCTAGGAACTGTTAAGGTAATGTCAGAGGATATAAACTGTTCCAAGTAAGGTGGTTTTTTGTAGAATCAGGGTATTCGAGTATGATAAATTCAGAATTTCCAAATAGCGAGGTAGCCCTTTAGGTATTGCTCCAAGGGCTCCAATTACAATTGGGACAACACACAATTTCTTTTTCCAAAGTTGCTCAACTTCAATTTGTAAATCCTGATACTCTGAGATTTTTTTCTTGCTTGTGTGCCTTAAATTTGAGTATCACCAGGTACTGCAATGTCAATGAACCAACCCTTTTTCTTTTCAACTATTGTTATGTCAGGTGTACTGTGGGCCAAGTGCCTGTCAGTTTGAATTCTGAAGTCCCACAAGATCTTCACTTTTTCATTCTCCAGAACCTTCTCAACCTGATGTTCCCAGTAGTTGTTACTATACTCAAATCCAAACTTTTGGCACAGTTTCCAGTGAATGATTTTAGCAACTCAGTTGTGGCGTTCTAGGTAGTCAGTTTGTGAAATTTTGCTGCACCCACTGATTAAATGGTCAACTGTTGTTATCGTTATCATCATCATCATCATCATCATCATCATGGCCATATCATGCATGGGAATTCCCTGGAAAAAGCATTTATGTTAGTGTAAAAGGAAACTAGGTCACCCAAGAAGAGAATGGCTGGACTCCATCGAAGAAGCAGTACAAGATCAGAAGATGTGGAAAAATGTGGCCAATAAAATCCCCAAGAGTTGGATATTACTGAGTGGATATCATCATCATCATCATCATCATATAAAGAGATGAAGTCTCTGGCAGATTGTAGATTTTTCCTTAAGCATAGGATGAACTCTTCTGAAACATTGCTGGAGCTTGCATTTATCCCATGGTGGACTCTTCATGGGTGGGGGGGTTGAAACCCCCCCAAGTTGCACTCCCAGATAACAAATAGGTTGATTTAAACCCTGGCTCAGTTGTGTTATCTCTTTCTTTGGGACTTTTAAGCCCATAC
This sequence comes from Pseudonaja textilis, assembly GCF_900518735.1. Next base: position 36,034 of record NW_020769963.1, read on the forward strand.
TGTGAAAAATCTGTGGCTTGGGAGTTGATTTACACATTGATGGACCACTTCTTCATTAGAAGGTCATTTTTCTATCCTAATTTAGTTTGAATAAAACTTTCCATCAGATAAATCTCCTCTTCAGGCAATGCAAAAAAATATTATTATCCTGAGCAGCTTTTACTATAAGGAAAGAGATTATAAGATAGGCTCTTATGACCAAGATTTATTTCATCACCTGAAAAACAATGGCAAAATCTCTTTTTGCTACATGTCTTCTAAATTGGATGTCTATGGAGATTCTAAATTAGATGTACTTTCCCAAGTTGTCACATTTATACATACATATTTCCACGCACCTACCCATTCAAAATAACATGGCAGTATATCACAGCTTGGTAAAATTAAGCCATCTATTTTAAGTATGCAAGAAATTTAAATATGAGTTATAAAAGATATTCTGTAAAAGCAATCCAATGTCAGCCGGATTCGTAGTTTTCAAAAGCAATTGTTTTTACTTTCTCAGTTTATTGGGATGGTCTAAGTGATGGATTACTCATTTTTTGTGTTTCTAATTTCTTTGGAAATTAGGCTCCCCCCCCCCCCCCCC